>JAWNKV010000539.1:0-82835 GCA_035041805.1 Amiota mariae | reverse complement strand
ACGTATTGCTCCTTACAATTCATAGATGATTTTTCGATCGCATATTAATTTTTTATTTCCAAAAAATTGTCGATAGATTCGTCTCTCCAAGTTGATCAAGATTATTATATGAAATGTTATGGGATCTCACTCGTTTTCTTCGATATATTTTTTCATGTATATACATACATGCATTCGCGAATATTCGCATATTTGTATACTCTTCATGCGAATATTTTTTGACATAAATTTTTTATTCTTTTTATTAGAAAATCTTTTGTAAATTAATATAGCCTTTCATATATGTCTGTGATAAGCCTTCACTTTAAGATGTGTTATTAAAAATATTCAACTTCTCATTAGAAATTACAAAATAAAAAAGGTTAAAAAAAACAACCATCGGATTTTTTCAGTTCACATGCAAACGATGACAAATGTGTGCATGTGTTTGTGCGATTCGCGTAGCATTCGAGTCATACATAAATGGCGCCAGATTTACCCACCTACATCACAAAGTTAGGAAAAAAACATCATTCAAAGAGCTTTTAGCGATTCTCGCACACGTTGAAAGCTTTGTTGTTAAAAAAAGCTGTTGTTGTAATAATCTGTAAAGTGTATGTTACCAGTCTGCAAACTTTAGTGTATGCAGGTTTGCCAACTTAGAAGAAAATGAAAATATGTTGGATATAAAATATTTTATAAATAAAAATCAGCCAAGTGTGAGTCGGACTCGCACACGGAGGGTTCCGTACCATCGTACAAGATTTTTTGCTTAAAATATTAAATTATAATCATATTTAACAGCCTAAAAGTATACTACAATTAACAGCTTAAAAGTATACTACAAAAAACAAAAAATGTTTAAACAAAAGATTAAATTAAAGAACAATGCTTCTAAAAATGTGTATTTTTAGTATTTGTCGTTCTACACACAAGTGAATTACACACTCTGTGAAAACTCGGTTGTCAAATAAAGCAGTGTTGCCAACTCAAAGTTGTGAACCTCTAAAAAAACACCCTTTACATATAATAATAATTTCGTTTTTTAAAATTTATTATTTGATAACTAAATATAGGTATATATATCGGCATCGCCGATTTTTTGCTACAATAATCGAAATCGTATCTTCAAAATGTTGTATCGTTACAGATAATACTTCTCACTCAAGTGTAGAATCACACATGTGCGTAGTTGTCCGAATGAGGCTATTTTTATACTTTTCACACAATGAATAGTGTTATCATGAAGTTTGTAACACACAGAAGGAGACATCGGAGGTCAGCGTGACGAGATGAGTTGATTAACAATTTCCGTCTGTCTGTCTGTATATATGCAAACTAGTCCCTCAGTTCTTTTCACGAAGCTTTCTCTTTACCATACGCAATACATTTTTCGGAATCAGCCGAATCGGACCATTAGGGGGGTACCTTCCATACAAACTCTGATTCAAATTCATCTTTTTATTAGAAAAACTTATTTGAAGTGAAACTTCTTTCAGTGTAAGTCAAAAAAAAAAATGTTACGGTATGTTGAGAGACGTAGAGGATAAAAATTTGCTTGTGCGTCTTTAGAGTAGAGAATAAGTGTTTGTGCATGTGTAGTAGTACGTTCAGAGTGCGAGTTTCGGTGAGCTGTTCACAGTCGGCTTTTGCGAGTTCTGAACAGCTGTTTTTTACTTGTGCCTCTGTAGAGTAGAGAATAAGTGTTTGTGCATGAGTAATAGTATGTTCAGAGTGCGAGTTTCGGTGAGCTGTGCACAGTCGCCTTTTGCGAGTTTGAGAGTTCTGAACAGCTGTTTTTTTGTTTTGGTTATAAATACAAATAGATCGTTGTGGCTAATTGTAAGAAATTTAAATGGAAATTGTATGAAATATACATGATTGAGAACAATTTGCATTGTATGCAAATAATTCTTGTAGCTTCCATTTCATTCCTGCTACTTCTTTTATTAATATTTAAAAAAAAAATTACAATTTACAATTTTCTTCAAATTGTTTTGTGCAATGATCAGCTGTGGAGAATGACCAAAAAAAGGCGGTCATGACCAAAAACTTGCAAGCACTGCTCAAAGTTTGCAAGCTCTGCCTGCTGAAATTTTTGCTTTCACTTTTGCAGCAGAAAAAATGTTGTTTCAAAGAAGCCAAAGCAACCCTAAAATTCGGTTATATGACTATTGTTGTTGTAAAGAGTTAGCAACTTTTTGAGCTGCTTACAAAAAAATGTTGCTTATGCTCAGTCTGAATCGGGCATAAATATGTTATTTGCCCTAATTATTTAGATAATTAATTATAATTAGAGCCTGTACAAATTGTTAAATAAAATGCGATATTGTTAGAAAAAACAAATGCTGAAAAACACACATTTAGTGTTAAACATAACGTGAAAATGCATTGAGAATGTAAAAATTAGTGTTATGAAGTCAATTGTTTGTGCTTTGATCAATTGTGTCGGTGACGGTGAAATCGTGTTCAAAATAATTTTATTAAAATAAAATAGCGAATACCCAATACCGGACATACAAAAATTTGAATAAAATAATAAATTAAAAAACCAAACTTTTGTATATTTCATTCAATTTTCAGGCAGTTAAATATGTACATTATCACATATGTAAACAATGAACATATGATAGTGTTGTGCAGCGTAAAAATTAAGAAATGAGACGATGAAATAAGGACCATTTTGAGAGAGCGACACATAACGGTAAAAAATTGGCATCACCCCTATTTCTTACACCATTACTACTTTATATTATTGTGTCATGATATCGATCGTTGTGCTTGCTTTGAGAGGGACACTCATTTGCTATCTTTTGCATGCGTGTCTACAACAATAATGAAAACAACACACAATTCAAGAAGTAGCAGAGCATTAAATGACGGAAAAGCTAAATAAAATGTTTGTGTGTGGATTTGCCAAATTAATAACAAAAAACAACTTTGAGAGGAAACACAATTTCAAGAGCGTGGTCAGATACTAATAAATGAGAGGAAAAAATAAAACAATAACAACAACCAAAGGAATTTCAGGAAGCAGCATAGCATTAACAACGAAAAACCGTAAATAACGTTTTGTCTTGCAGCGGTTTTGTAAACACTTAATACTAAAAAATAGTATATTAAACTTTAAAAAATGAAAAAAATAAGTATGCAATTTTCAGCATTAGGATTCATTTTAAATTATTAAAATCGGTTCAGTATATTTTGCACTACATGAAAAAATGTTTAAAAAAAAATGGTATTAACCCTAACCTATTCTCAAAAATATCATAAAAAAGGCATGATACCGTTAACGCCTAACATTATCATGCGCTCGCTGTTAAGACATTTTTCATATGAAGAAAAGCTCTTACCATCAAAGCTTTTGAAATCGACAATCATTCAGCCAAGATGGTCTGTCGATCATGTCTTTCGATAATTGGACAAAAATGTTAAATATTTGTGTGCACTGTTATCGCTCTGTAAAATGGATAATCTTTTGTTTTTTGCTCGCGGTAAAGAAATGTGTTAAAACTTTGCGTGATCATACTGATCCATTTTCAATGTAGGACAATAGTTTTGTGAAAAATTATCGATTTTCAAAAATATTGTGCATACATTCGCAAAAACATATAAGATAAAATCAGGCTTATCAACTTGGGGGAAAAAATGAAATTCAGAAAAAAAAATTTTAATAGTCAGAATTACTCGGAGAACCCTTAAAAAACCTCTGTTTTCAGTTTCGTATAAGATTTTTTTTTTTATAAAATATTTTATATTTCCAACATATTTTCATTTCTTTAAGGTGGCAAACCTGCATAAACTGAAATTTACAGACTGGTAACATACACTTTACAGTTTATTACAAAAACAGCTTTTTTAAAAGCGAAGCTTTCAACGAGCTTTTTCCACTTACCGGGTCCAAATATAGATTCAAACCTTCCATAAGTACAACAAAAAAAAATTTAAAAAAAGACTATCTTTGGCTATGCCGAAGTTGTAATACTCTTCACGGAACTTTTATCTTCTTATTGTAAGTTTCTATTTCATGTATCAATGTTTAAAAAAAAAAAAAATAAAATAAATAGAAATAATAGAAAATGACTTGAAAAAAAAAAAAAAAACTGGGTATCGAACCTATGACGTGATCTCACGTACGCATTATTGTGCATATACTCAACCGACGCCTTAGCACCCTCGGCCAACGACTACTATTTTCTGAAATGGTCTTAGAAGATGTTTTGAGTATACAGAAATATTACATTATTGTTTACTTATGCGTACCATCACTATATTCTCTCTGTTACAGTTTGAGTATCAACAAAGAACACAGTTTAAGTGGCACTTTATTGTACAATTACTCTTTATAAGTTTGTCATTTAATGTGGGTTTGTATGGGAGGTACCCCTGCTGGTAACCCTAGGATCATAAAATTTACATGGTTGATGGATATGGAACAGAAACTTATAGTGTCCAAATTCAGTTCAATAAGTCAAAAAACAAACTTTTTCTAATAAGAACATTAATTTAAAAGGGGGCTTGTATGGGAGGTACCCGCCCTAGTGGTCCGATTCGGCTGATTGCCGAACTTGATCAGCGTTTGAAAAAAAGAAACCTATGTAAAAAATTTTAGCTCTCTAGGTCCAAAACTGAAGGACTAGGACTGCGAACAGACGGACATGGCTAAATCAACTCATCTCATCGAGCTGATCACGATCTGCGTGTTAAAAACTTCATGACAAACTTATAAATATAAAAAGGCTAACTTTGGCTATGCCGAAATACTTTTCACGACCCTGCTAGTAGTCCGAAGGTCTTGATATTTATAAGGTTGGTGGATATGTGTCAGACACTTATAGTGTCCAGATTTCAAGTCGATAATACAACAAGTTTTTCTAATAAGAATATGAATTTGGATCTAGGTTTGTATGGAGGTAGCCATCCTATTGGTCCGAGGGTCTTGAAATTTCCATGGTTGGTGAATATGAGTTAGAATGAAAACAAAAAAGTTTTTCTAATAAGAACTTTCAATTGGATCCCGGTATGAGGGGTACCTCACCTAGTGGTCCAATTCGGCTGATTTCGACAAATGTACTGCGTATGGTGAAAAAAAAGCTCCATGAATATATATACTTTATGAGGTCTCCGATGTCTCCTTCTGTGTGCTACAAACTGCGTGAAGAGTATAAAAATTTAATAAAATCGGTTCAGGCGTTCTCGAGTTAACCCCTTACATACATTTTGACAATTCATTTTTATTAGGTTGGTGCAAAAATAATGTCCATTTTCAAACAGCTACTTTAAATGAACGTCACTCAGCTCAGAATAAACTTTATTAATCGAAATAAACACCATTACAATCAATACATTTTTGCCAACGAGAAACAAGTTTATTTATGCCGGTAGCATAAAAATGAAAGCGTTTTTGGCGTCGTCTTGATTTTTGAAGCATTTTTCGCGCACGAAGCTGTCGAGGTGTTTGAAAAAATGGTAGTCAATGGGCGAGAGGTCCGGTGAATATGGCGGATGAGGTAGAGTCTCGTAACCCAATTCGTTCAACTTCTGCAAGGTCAGTTGTGCGACGTGCGGTCGAGCGTTGTCATGGAGCAGGATTGGTCCCTTCATTTTGACCAATCTCGGGCACATACGTCGAAGCTTCTGGTGCATTTCGTCGATTTGTTGGCAGTACTTCTCTGCCGTGATCGTTTCGCCTGGATTCAGAAAGCTGTGATGGATGAGACCGGCTGTTGACCACCAAACAGTAACCATAATCTTCTTTTGGTGCAGTTTCGGCTTCGGGAAGTGTTGTGGAGCTTCGTCGAAGTGAGTGATCGACGTTGAGTTCTTGTGCGACTTCTCGTGTGGTTTTGCGAGGATCGTCTTCGATTAAGTCTTTCAAATCGTCATTGTCAACCTCAGATGGGCGGCCGCGACCCTCTTTATCTTCAAGGCTGGTATCACCTGCGCGAAATTTTTCAAACCATCTACGTATGGTACATTCGGAAGCAGTATCCTCGCTCCATGCTTTATTGATATTTCGTGTCGTCTCCGCAGCATTGTGGCCAAGTTTGAACTCGTGAAGCAAAATAAAGCGAATTTCTTGTTTTGATAGCATCACAAAAAGTGGTCGGAAATCAGAAACGTATGACGATAATAAAAAGATAGTTGGTCTAAAAGATAGAGCGAAAAACGCGCTTTAAAACGACATATAGCATGACCACATTCATTAAAAAATGTATTCCGAAATTCATGCATAAAAATAAACAATATGGAAACGGCCATTATTTTTGCACCAACCTAATATATATTGGGTCATATAAAAAGTCTCCACGGTTTTTTGGTACATTTTCGAACAAAAATTTTCTTTATTCAAAATCAATTTCAATCAAGTACAATACATATTGGCCATTATTATTTATGACCATTTGCCATTTTTCGGGTAGCTTCATAATTCCATCGTTGTAGAACTTCTGTGGTTTATCAGGGAAAATCTTGGCCAAGTGATTTTCAGCGGTTCTGTGGTCGACCAATTTTTTACCATGAAGAGAGTTTTGCTGAGACCGAAACAAATGGTAGTCAGAGGGTGCAAGGTCCGGGCTATAAAGTGGATGCATCAAAACTTCCCAACCAAGCTCCGTCAATTTGTTCCGGGTCATCAAAGATGTGTGTGGCCTAGCATTGTCATGATGGAAGACAACTCCCTTTCTGTTGGCCAATTCTGGTCGCATCATTCAAACGGTCGATTTGTGCACAGTAGAGGACCGAAACCGCCACGTTGTAGCAGCTCATAATAGACAATTCCCTTCCAATCCCACCAAACACTCAACATAATGTTGTTTGCCGTCAATTCAGGCTTTGAAGTTGTTTGTGGAAGGTCACCGGCCTTCGCCCATTATCACTCGCGTTGGATATTCTCGTATTTAATCCATTTTTAATCGCCCGTAATGATTCGCTCCAAAAATGGTTCCATTTCGTTACGTTTCAGCAGCGTTTCACTGATGGTTATTCGGTCAATTAAATTTCTTTGAGTTAATTCATATTGCATCCAAACATCTAGCTTCTTTGAGTAGCCTGCTGTTTTTAGATGATTCCAAACTGTCATACGGTTGATGTTTAGTGCCTCCGCTATCTCCTTCTTCCGTGCCGGTCTTGCTCCATCAGTTGCAAAATTTCATCGAATTTTTCAGTGTCAGGCCGACCAGTGCGAGGTGTTTCTTTTCCATCGAAATTTCCGGAATGGAATCGAGAAAACCACTCCTGGGTCTGGCGTTCGTTCACATCATTCGCACCGTAACTGGAAAAATTTTTCGGCATGTTTTTCCTTTTTTTTATAGTATTTCTTCAGATATTTCACTCATATCAGTATAACTTTTAACACGAGCAACAAATTACACAGCTATCTTCACAAAAAATGTAACCTGAAATGTCACTTTTCAAACACGTGTTCGTTTGACACAATCAGATTAGTGTTGCCAGATCTATGGAAACCAACACCATCTAGTGGCAAAAAATCGCGGAGACTATTTAAATGACCCAATACGTATATAGATAGATATATAGATATATATGTATATAATAAGTGTAAGCCAATAATATATAATAATATAATAGATATAGATAGATATTCCTTATTAATGCTAATATTTATATTTAATAATGTGTGGAACCACCATTCTTCGAAATAACCTCATAAATCCTATCAATAAGGGAATCATATAGACTCTTTAAATAATTTAAGTATATTTCTCTCCAGGCATCTATACTTTTCTTGTTAGCCAATCATCCCCAACCCCCCCCCCCCCCCCAACACATATATCAATTATATTAAGATCAGGAGAATGAGGAGACCACTCCATAAAGGTGACGGTCTGTTTCTGAATACATCTTTTTACCACTCGAGCTGTGTGGGCTCTGGCATTATCTTGTTGGAAAGTCCACGGTAATGGTTCAAGAAGGCTAAAGTTAGGGAGCATTCTTTTGTATTGAGTTGCATTCATTTTGGATGACACAAATTGCAGTTGGCATGTAGAGATGAGAGATTGCTCCCCATACCATAACACATTTCTCACGGCTATGGTGTCGGGACAGAACGTGTTCGTCCTTTCGAGTATCATAAAAATAATAGTTGAACCCATAGGTCCATCCAAATTGAAACGTTTTCCATCCGAAAAAACCACGGTATGCCACTGCTTCTTCCAAGTCATGTGATTCCAAGCAAATACTAGACGAGATTCTTTAGGTTGTTAAGCGGTGGTTTTTTCTTTAATTTTAATCTTTTTAGATGTTTTGATTTACGTAAAACTCTTCGAACAGTGTCAACACTTGTACTCTTCACGGGAGTGAATAGTATTACAAGTTTGTCATGAAGTTTGTAACACACAGAGGGAGATATTGCAGACCACATAAAGTATATTTATTTGTGATCAGCTCGATGAGACGAGATGATTTAGCCATGTCCGTCTGTTCGCAGAACTAGTCCTTCAGTTTTTGAGCTACAGAGCTGAAATTTTGTTCATAGGTTTCTTTTTACCAAACGCCGATCAAGTTCGGGAATCAGCCGAATCGGACCACTCTCATACAAACCCCCTTTTTCAAATTAATGTTTCTTAATAGAAAAAGTTTTTTGTCTTTTATCGAACTGAAATTTGGACACTATAAGTCTCTGACCCATATCCACAAACCAAGACCCTCGGACTACTAGGAGGGGTACCCCCCATACAAACCGGGATCCAAATGAAAGTTCTTATTAGAAAAACTGTTTTGTTTTTTGTACTATCGACTTAGAATTTAGACACTATAAGTGTCTGAGCCATAGTCACTAACCTTCGGACCACTAGCTGGGGCGTGAAGAGTATTACAACTTCGGCATAGCCAAAGTTTGTCTTTTTTTATATTTTTTTAACTTTAAATTTGAAAAAATTTTGATAGCAGAACAGTGTGAAGCTTCTCGAACTATTCGTCGCTCGGCAGTATGCGAAATTGTTTGTTGTCCTTTCATATTGTTTCCATAGTTTGCAGTATATTTAAGAAAATTGTATACTTCACTCTTGTTTTTTCCAATTTTTTCAGAAATTTTTCTGTAAGTAATATCACACTCCTTATAAGCAATTATTTTGCCTTTTTCTTCCGATATAATAGCTTTACCGGGGCCCATATTATTTTTTATATATCTGTGGCAATAAGTCAATAAGAAATGTTGAAAAAAAATTCAATCGCGGTGCTTCAAAAGACGTCTATAAGATCGTGACCGGTGATGAATCATGGATCTATGCATATGAGCCTGAAACTAAACAGCAGTCGACTGTATGGGTCTTTCAAGATGAGCCAAATCCAACAAAAGTTGTTCGCGCACGAAGCACTTCGAAGCAAATGATCGCCTTTTTTTTGGAATAACCATGTCGCCACTGTGCCAGAGAAACGTAGAACGGTTAATTCTGAATGGTACGCCACCATTTGTTTGCCAGAACTGTTCGAAGAAATAAGAAAAATCAACCGCAGAAGGCGAGTCATTCTCCACCACGACAATGCGAGCTCTCACACATCGGCTCAAACAAGTGACTTTTTAATCACTCAAAACGTCGAATTGATGGGTCATCCGCCCTATAGTCCAGATTTGGCACCCAATGACTTCTTTTTATTCCCGCACACCAAAAATAAATTGCGAGGTCAACGTTTTTCGATGCCTAAAGAAGCGGTTGATGCGTTCAAAACACGTGTTTTGGAGATACCTCATTCCGAGTGGAAAAAGTGCTTCGAAAATTGTTCAATCGCTTGCAAAAGTATATTGATCTTCATGGAGAATATTTTGAAAAACAATAAAGTCATTTTCAAAGATACATATTTGTTATTATTTGTCTGTCTCAAAACTTAAGTAGCAGCCCTCGTATTTTTTATTTTTTTATTTTAAATTATTTTAATGTTTATCGCAGTTGTTCTCCATGAAACTTTTTGATGGTTTTTTTTGTATGTTTAAGATTATAATTATAAATTAAACGAGCCCCGACCACTCCTAGTTCGTACGGCATGCTTTTATACGCATCTGCATATGAAATGTATTTTCAATGCTAATGCAGATATCACCTACAAATATAATGTTTCTGGAAGTGTAACATAATCACTATCTTGTAATAGTCTGGAAAGAATAATACAATGCAGAACGAAAAAAAAATTAATTGCTTACAATTATTCCAAGTTTAGCAACGATGGCACGTGGTAAGCCTATTTGTAAAGGAATAAGAAGTTTGGTTATAGATTATTATAAATCTGGGAAGACATTTGGTGAAATATTCAAGTAATTAAATCTGGCTAAGTCATCAGTACAAGGAATTGTAAAAAATGTTGAGAAAAATGGTAACATTGAGAATAAAATCGCCAATAGAGGCCGAACATCGGCAATAAAAAATCGGGACAAAAAAGCTCTGGAGCCAGAATTGTGAACACTGATCGCCGTCAATGTTTAAGACAAGTAGCATCTGAGTGGTCCAAGGAAATTGGGAAAAGTGTTAAGCGTGAATGGACGCGTCAGCAGTTAAGGGATATTGGGCTTCGGTTCTATAAAGTATGTATTATGGTCAGCTATTTTCATAAGTAATAGCTAAATTTACTATTTAGGCCAAGGATTACACTTCGTCAAAATAAGAAGCGTTTACAGGA
Organism: Amiota mariae; assembly: GCA_035041805.1. Classification (NCBI taxonomy): domain Eukaryota; kingdom Metazoa; phylum Arthropoda; class Insecta; order Diptera; family Drosophilidae; genus Amiota; species Amiota mariae. The sequence goes on along the minus strand of JAWNKV010000539.1, from coordinate 72,224 downwards.
TGTCTTAGACTCAAAGGCAATGGGGCACCATCATATTTAGCGATGAAGCTAAATATATGGGGAATGATGAAAAGAAATCTAAGAAATGAGCCTCAAAGAACCATTCCGGATTTAAAAATGAAGTTGGGACTCAATTTCAAGAGAACAATGCCAAAATTTAATAAAATCTATGCCAAAACATTGTAAATGTGTTGTAAAAGCCAAAGGCGATGTTATCCAATATTAATATTAAAAAGATTATATATTTAAGCATCCGCCTTATAGTTGGGCTTGGGAACAAGGCAGAAGCCAATGGGTTAGGATGAGTCGGGAGTTTTGTTAAGTGCCGACTGCTATAGAGCTGCATTGTCTCTAATAGTAGGGAGCGTGGACGAATTCAAATTGGCTTTTGAATGACTCTCTCTAAAACGCATACATGTTTTGCTATATCTATTTGTAGTAAATGTGAATGTATATGCATTTCGTATTTATAATGTGTTTGTTGTATACATCCACATGTTTGTGTGTATAGAGAATGTGAATAGTAAGTGAATGTTGTACGGCTGAATTATGAGCATAGCATTTCATTGTACATCATACCCCTGTATTCTTGTATCATGTCGCTCACGTCGCTCTCTCTCACTCCACAAACGCTAAAAGAAATAAAACAACTACGAAAGAAGACAAAAAGAAACGTCAGCTAAGTTGACCGCACAGACGCACAGATTCCCCACATTGCCTCGCTTCCCTTATCAACAAGCATACATTCGACTGAGAAAAACGTTATCTGATCACAGATCACAAACAAACACATAATTTTCAATACTAAAACCAACCAATTTCATATTAAGTTCACAATAACAATTTAACTACAACAACAACAAAACTTACATTTTGCAAACAACTCTTCTTATCTTTGTTTCTAGTTTTTGTTGTTTTTTTCTTTCGTCCGCTCACTCAGTTTAACACTATATTCAAATTCAAATACTTATTGTCTCAATTAAATTTTTTGAATGTGAAGGCATAATACACATTCCATCCCTTTCAGACTGCATATGGCAAACACATACAATGTTTCTTATCGCAAAACATATACAACATACAAGTTTCGTTGTATATACTAATATTGAATGCATTCATGAATTGCAACTTTTGTAGGCAATGTGAATGAGCGTTTGCACAAGTATAGTCTCTAACTCTGTTGGTATTTTTAGATCAATGTGCAGCGTGTAGTTTCTGACAAACCACGGGGCATCCGTGATTCTTCTGAGTACCTTGTTCTGACATGCCTGCAGTCTGGAGTTGTTAGAGGTAGCCGTGGTGCCCCAGATTTGTATTGCATACCGCCATATTTTTTAACCGGATTTCCCTGTTATAAGAACTTGTGTATTTTTGTTCTCTATTATTTAGGTTTACAGCATCAACATTTAACAAAACAATATTATTTCTTCAGCGAGGTCGGGTGTATGTAATATTCAATGGAATCGATAAGTAAATATTCTTCCCTCGACTGTATTTTATTGTACTATATAACTAATATTTCTCTACCACTCTTTCTATTTATTTTCGTTAATCGTTCTTTTTGTTTAAATTAAGGAGTGATGGCTACGTTATGAAGTTAATCACGCTTCATGCGCTATTGAATTTTTGAATTGTAATAATACAAAACTAACAACAATATATACAATATATGCTACAATAAAAATAAATAATAAAAGCACGCAACATACATATTCAAGAGCAATAAAACACATGAAGAGTACAGTAATAAGTACCTAATATTTTTTTTTTTATAGTGGACCTCTTATATAATCGAACTTCTTAAAGTATATTACCTTAAAGAAACAAATCGATTCTCGAAAACTATAATTTTGAAAGTTGAAATTCGGCCTGTATGAAAGCTAAAGAGTTAATATTTATTGTAGGACTTATACGACTACCTAAGTATTGCCCATTATCGGGAAACCCCGTGTTTCAGATATTTTTTAAGACTCTTGATTTAAAACAATTGTCCATTTCAAAAATAGCATCATTACCTTCGTTCTATACTATTAGTTTTGTTATCTGAAATCTTAATCTGTTTTGAAATGATTAAGTAATTTCAATCCAAAATTTCCAACGGAGTAAAAGTAACCCATAAAAGTATACATACGAGTACATATTGAGTGTTCTTCATCAAGAAAGTAAAACAAACCGAATTGAATTATCCATTTTAATACATATAATAGTTTTTTAAAAGTTTGCCTGTCTATTTATTAAAATCTGTACATAATATATGGTAGTAAAAACTCACTTCATCATACGCAATCAAAACAAATCGAATGTGGTAGAATATTTCTGCATATGGAAATTTATTTTTATTTGTTAAATAGATACGGAAGAGAAGGGGAGAGTTTGTTGTTGATTTGGTTGGTACGTGCTAAGTTGGTTGGTTGGTTTAATATTCATAAAAAAACGCGTTAATTCCCACAGCTGTTCGAAACCACAAAAATTATTCAAATGACACCAGCAGCACTAACACATTCATACTACATATACCATACTCGTATATATTTAAGAGTCTAACCGACCTATTCTCAAAATTATCTCATAATTGGACAAAAAAGCTCGTTGAAAGCTTCGCTGTTTAAAAAGTCTGTAAAGTGTATGTTACCAGTCTGTAAACATAAGTTTATAAGTTTAAGAAAGACATGCTCGACCGACTATCTTGGCGAATGATTGTCGATTTCAAAAGCTTTGATGATAAGAGCTTTTTTCATATGGAAAAATGGCTTAACAGCGACTGGAAGATAATGTTAGGCGTTAACAGTATAATTTCTGTTTTGTGATATTTTTGAGAATAGGTAGGTTAATTTAAGACTACCAAAAGACGAGGAACCAACAACAAGAGGAATTTTGCCGAAGCGATACAAAATGTATACAGTTCTTGAAATGTATAAAATCGAGAATGTCGTCAAAGTTTAATACGTCTTATTGAAGTTTGACGACGTATTGCTTTCTTTATTTTATTACAATGTCATTATTGTATTTTTCTTATACTGATTTGCAACTAAGCATCCAATGCAGCATTCACAGAAAGTATTCACATTGCATTTTGCACTTTCTGAACAGCACTTTTAACCAGCACTGGGTAGAGTGACCAATTTCACAAACAGCATTTTAGTTGCATTCGAATGTATATTTTCTACTACAACTACAATAACTACAAAATTACGTCATTTTTCCTGTTGTTGTTGTTGACAAATGCAGCATTGTTCATTGGATGCTCAGTGTGAAATGGCTATTATCGAATTCCACAGATACGAGTATGAGTATGAGTATAAAGTTAAACGATTTTCAAAATCATAGTAAAAAAAATATAAAAGTCAGCCAAGTGTGAGTTGGACTCCCACACGGAGGGTTCGTACCATCGTACAAGATTTTTTGCTTAACATATTAAATTATGTGCATATTTAACAGCCTAAAAGTATAGTACAATTAACAGCTTAAAAGTATACTACAAAGAAAAAAAATGTGTTAAACAATAGATTAAATTAAAGATCAATGCATCTAAAAATGTGTATTTTTCGTTCTACACACAAGTGAATTACACACTCTGAAAATTTCAACTCTCTACGTATTACGGTTCATGAGAGAGAGCAGGACACGGACGGACAGCGTAAGCTTAGTAATAGTGTCCCGTTAGCTCCCTATGGGTACGGAACACTAAAAAAGACTAACTTTGGCTATGCCCAAGTTATAATACTCTTCACGCCCCTGCTAGTAGTCCGAGGGTCTTGAAATTTATAAGGTTGTTGGATATAAGTCAGACACTCATAATGTTCATATTTCAAGTAGATAGTACAAAAAGATAGTTTGTAACACACAGAAGGAGACATCGGAGACCCCATAAAGTATATATATTCTTGATCAGTGCGACGAGATGAGTTGATCTAGCCATGTCCGTCTGTATGCATATTGCTGAAACTTTGAAGAAAATTTCTGCGTCAATTTTTTTATGGATTGTATATTCCTAAAAAGAAATACTTACCAGAAAGTTAGGTACCTCGTTCCAATTTTTTTTTTTTTTTTTTAATATAAATGAAAAAAAATGGAAATTGGTTAAAAATGACATTTTCACACTTAAATATAACGGTAAAAGGATATGTATTTGAACAAGAGAAAAACACATTTTTTAATGTATTTCAAATAATATAAATGGTATAAAAAAATAGAGCTGAAATTTAGCTTTGCTTTTTTCATACGCAGTACATTTGTCGGAATCAGCCTAATCGGACACTAGGGATCCAAATTAGAAAAACTTTCTTGTTTTTTGTGCTATCGACTTGAAATTTGGTCACTATAAGTGCCTGAGCCATATCTACTAACCATATAACCAACCATATATTTCAAGACCCTCGGACCACTGGGAGGGACGTGAAGAGTGTTACAACTTTGGCATAGACGAAAGTTTTTTTTTTTCTTGTATTATTTATTGGTATCAGTTCCGAGACTGAATTTTTGTTGACCAGTGTAATCATAACATCCCACCCACCGACTAATTCTATAGTAAGAACTCGTTAAAGAGAAAACTTCAAATCAGTATTAGAAGGTGTTAGTTATATGAATTAGCTCATTCAAAATTAATCCGGGCTAAACACCATGAAAGATCCCCCGTCCAAGATGATTTATTTTAATATACTAGAATACATGGTTTCACGTATATAGTCACTTACTTATATATTGATTCTGTCAATGTTGTCAAACCTCTCTCTTAAAGGTGTTCTTTTAGCGCTTGATTGGAATTTTCAAATAAACTCATATAAAAAAAATATATATATATATCTGTGTCAACAAGTCAAGAGTATCTTATGTCGAAAATCGTTGTTTTGAGATATTGCCCATTTTGTGTAAAGTAATTTCTGTTTGATTGCATTTCATATTTATAAGCATCACAAAAAAAATTATAAAAAAAAAAAAAAAAAACATGGTAAATAAATTTTGTAAAATATTTTTATAAAAGTAGATTTCACAACCTTTCTAACAAGCATAAATTTTATTTAGTTTATTTATTCCAATAATTGTTTAAAAGAGTTTGAAAATTGGATTTGTGAAAAAATCGTAAGTGTACGAATTTCTAGTGGTCAGGATAAACTATATATAACTATGATTCTGTACCATATTTTTAGACAATTTTTTAGCCAAAATACGTAAACTCAATTCATTCAATTTTCGACATAAGATACTCTGACTTGTTGACACAGATATATTATATACATTGTAGTATTTGGGAATGAGAACATATGATTTTAATTATAACATGAAGAAAAGATAAAACCAATCTAAACATAGTTGACCTTCTTTCATTTATTGTTTATCCAAATTTTAATAAATACATATATTCTAATTTCCTTAGATAATTGCTTAGCTGTATCCATGTATGTTAATACTTACACTTGATGAGACACAGTAAGCGAAAATCATTACTCATATATTTTTTGTACTTTATACGGTACTAGACGACCCGGCCAACTTCGTTGTGCGGCCGACACAATTGACCGCATTTGTTTTTTTAAGTGCTAATAGCTTCTTTGTAAACGATGTTCTTTGTGATAAGTCCACTGTCTCAGAAATATAAAAACGCAATCCATAAAATATTCGAACTCTACTGGAGGCAACATAAAGAAAATATGCATTTGAATACAACATTATCGGCTTTATATAATAAATAATAATTTTGGCCCAAAAGAAGATTGATTGTATTGCCAATTATTTATTGTAGTTGCGAACTTGTGTAGTGTTTTCTGCTATTGCCCTTTGCTTCTTGAGAATTCATTCCTAATGGGAAGAAGGGAATATGCGGGGAGAACCAAACAGCAAAAGCAGAAAACAGTCACATAGATATTAACTGAACACTTTGTGCTGCTCCGCTGCAAAACCAACAACAAAGGAAAATCAAAAATTATGAAACGACAACTACTTTGCTACTGCTGCTACGGTTTTCGTCAGTGATCATTTTTTGAGCGCAATACTCTTGTATGTACTAAGAGAGAAAATACAAGAATACCAAAAACAACACAAAATTCAAAAAGAAGTACAGCATAAAAACGTACGGACGTTTCTATGCTATGCTTGACTTTGGAAAAATTTAACAACTTAATCCTAAAAAAAGTATGTTAACCTTTAAAAAATTAAAAAAATAAGTATGCAGCTCCATTCAGTAGCATTCATTTGTTGTTTAAAAAAAATATTATTAACATCGATTCAGTACTTAAATACAGCAATTCCAAAAATAATTTATTATTCGTACTTCTATTTGCTGTGAATTAATTAAAAAAAAAAAAATAGATTGGTAAAATATTTTACTTTTGCCATATGATTGGGCAGAGTTGCCATTCACAATAAATTCACAATAGTGACAACCATGACTTTACACGACTTACAACCAACACAAAACAAATTTTTTTTGGTGGACCAACGCTCAGTTGTACTCAATTTACAGTGCATCAAAAATTGAGTTTTTGACGCAGGTGATTACAGTGCGTCTTTGCGTTTTGAAACAGCTGTTATCTTGTTTTGGTTATATACACAAATGGAACGTTGAGTCTAATTATGAGAAATTAAAATGGAAAATTTGTGGAAAATAGATGATTTAGAATAATTTTAGTGCACGCACATATTTCTTGCAGCTTCCTTTTTCGTTCCTACTACGCATTTTATTAAAATTTTAACAAACATTTTACAATTTTAAATTTACATAACATTGTTTTGTGGAATGATCAGCTGTTTAATGAATCACTGTAAATTTAATATTATTATACTCTTCACGTTAGTCGGTCCGTCTGTTCGCACTCTTAGTCCTTCAGTTTTTGAGCTGGAGAGCTGAAATTTTGTACATAGGTTTCTTTTTACCAAACGCCGATCAAGTTCGTGAATCAGCCGAATCGGAACACTAGGAGGGGTACCTCCCATACAAACCCCCTTTTAAATTAATGTTCTTATTAGAAAAAGTTTTTTGTTTTTTGACGTATCGAACTGAAATTTGGACACTATAAGTTTGTGGTTCATATCCACACATGATCCTAGGGTTACCCATACAAACCCCCCCTTTTAAATTAAAGTTCTTATAAGAAAAAGTTTTTTCTTTGACTTATTGAACTGAAATTTGGACACTATAAGTCTCTGACCCATATCCACAAACCATGAAAATTTCAAGACCCTCAGACCACTAGGAGGGGTACCCCCATGCAAAACCAGGATCCAAATGAAAGTTCTTATTAGAAAAACTTTTTTGTTTTTTGTACTATCGACTTAAAATTTGGACACTATAAGTGTCTGACCCATAGCCACCAACCTTATAAAACTCAAGACCCTCGAACCACTAGCTGGGGCGTGAAGAGTATTACAACTTCGGCATAGCCAAAGTCAGTATTTTTTATAGTTTTTTTTGAGATCGGTTTACGGCACATACAAGACATTCTCACGTTTGCTTGAGTACCCCTAATATTTAAATGCTCTTATTTAATGATATGACAGAACATTCCATTTACCGATCTATTCTCAGTAACATCACAAATAAGAAATGATGCTGTTAACGCCTAACATCATCATTCGCTCGTTGTTAAGCCGTTTTTCCGTCACAAGAAAAGCTCTTACCATCAAAGCTTTAAAAAAAAAAATAATTCGGCAAATATGGTCTGTCGAGCACGCCATTCGAAAATCGCACAAAAATGTTAAATATTTCTCTGTAAAATGGGTAATCTTGTGTTTTGTTGTTTGCTCGAGGAAATATTGGAAGTTGAAGAAAATTGCGGAAAAAGAAAAAAAAAACAAAGAAGAATTCATGTTCTATTTATTTACATCTAATTAAATCAACAATATTTCTTCAACAATTACTTAAAATTATAAAACATAATACTTCATTTTTATTTCTTGAGTATTCTTAAACTATAATCAAAAAAAAAAAAGTATTTCAAATATTAACAAAATTATAAAACATAACACTTAGGTGAACTCAATCAGGTATGGATTCTATGGGTTCCGGGTCACGTAGGGATTAATGGGAACGAAATGGCAGATAAACTCGCAGGGAAAGGAGCATCAACTCCATTTGTAGGGCCCGAGCCATTCTGTGGTGTAGGTTCGGGTAACATCTCGCGTATTATTTGGGAAGTAGAAGATAGACAAAGGAGACAATACTGGGAAAAACTACCGGGGCTATCACACTCCAAAGTAGCGAGTACTTCTTGAGTATTCTTAAACTATAATCAAAACAAAAAATATTTCAAATAATAATAACAATATAAAAACTAAACAGTCTGTGGTTTCGGTTATATTCAGTGTTGATACCGAAAAATATCCATATCTAAATTACGTGCTAAATAAGTTTCAAACTTTTTTCCTTAAGCCAACCAAAAGCAAAAAAGAACCAATTCCAATAAAAAAGAGCCAGCGCGTCAACAGGAAAAAAAAAACTTTAGTTTTGGCGCAAAAACCCAAAGTGAGGCAATCATGGTTATACTAATTATTTAATGATTTGTGTTGAGTGCTTTAATCATTATATTGTGGTTATAGTATAACATATTTTGGCCAATTGATATGTATAAATATTCGGTTAACTGAAGTAAATTTCCATCTTTTACACTAATATGAACAGGTATTATCATTTTGACTTAAAGATTGTAACGCATAGAACCATCTATCAGATGAACCATAAAGTGTACACTGATCACTGTGCCGAGGGGAATCGATTTAAACTGTCTGTCAAGTTTAAATTTGGTACAGACACATTTAATTGTCGAATGCAGGTGGCACGAGTAAATCAAAATAAGAGCTCTCTGACAATTGGAATAGGTTGCCATTGCAAAATATGTGACGTCACATCACTGAGGCGACAGGGATGTGTGGGGGATAAAAAACGCGGAATTCGTGTGGCGTAATATATAGTCAGGAATAGGGATTTTGATTGTTGAAGTTTACAACAGGCGTTGGCTAATGAAGAAGTAGGTGCATTTGCCTTTTGTTTTGGACAAACTGACTCTCAAGTTGTGAGTATGCCTGAGACTTCAATTGTAAAAATGGGAAAGAAGTCTGCCAGCGGTTGGAGGAGATTTATCATTTATGCCTTAATCAGTGTATTCCATAGTCAGTCGGGCTACACGACTATAGCGTATTTATTTGTTTAAATTGCTCTTATAATTTATGTACATAGACATGCATTTTATTTTTCTTCAAGCTCCCTGTTCCAAGTTCCATTTCCAACAATTTTTGTCCGATAAGCATTTTCTTTCCTATCTTCCAAGAAGTATGTATGTATGTGATATGTACATGCATACATTTGTATTTACATAATAATAAGTATATAAAGTTTATTAGTTTTTGTTTACATATTATTTTCTTATCAACTTTGTAAGTCAATAATAATAATAATTGTTTTCTTTATAAAGTTTTATGACAACTTTGCAAAATTCTAATTAGGTTGCTTTTATTATACTCTTCAGACAGTGAATAGTACTATAAGTTTGTAATGAAGTTTGTAACATACAGAAGGAGACATCGGAGACCCCATAAAGTATATATATTTGTGATCATCGCGACGATGTTGATGAGTTGATCTAGCCATATCCGTCTGTATGTATGCAAACTAGTCAATTTTTGAGCTAGAGAGCTAAAATTGGAATTGCACGGAACTTTCTTCACCATACGCAGTACATTTGCCGGTATCAGCCGAATTGGAACACTAGGGGGTAATACCCCCATACAAACCTGGATCCAAATTAGAGTTCTTATTAGAAAAACTTTCAGTTTTTTGTACTATTGACTTGAAATTTATCCACTAACCATATAAATTTCAAGACCCTTCGGCATATCCAAAGTTAGTCTGTTTTTCTGGTTTTTTGTTATGTTTTTTCGAAATAGATTAAAATGGATATTAAGACAAAAACTCATTTTTTTCCGAAGGTTCGCGTGAGCTAAAATACATATGTATATACTTACATAGTATTATGTTTAGTCTACCTTTCATACTAGAGTAAAATATTTTATCAGATTAATTTGATGGATCATGTGGATGTATGATGCTGTCCAACCTTTTTAGTTCCCTGGGTCGCATTGAAAGAAGACGTGGTAATATGGGCCCCAGGTACAAAGAACAAAAAAACAAAAAAGGTGTTTTTCCCAGTAATGAAAAAAGTCTCGCTGTGTCACTGGGGCCGCATCTGGGCCGAGAAATGTATGTTTTCTTTAGTGAATACCCCATTTACACAGGGTCATGATTCGTATTAATCATGATGCGGCCATTAATTCGAATCACATTCGTCAATAATCACAAGGAAGTCATTCAGGGTTTGTTTTTTTTGTAGAATGTGATTCCAAACGAAGTAGAATCGAGAATTGTCTGTCCTCCTTTTCTTTTGTTGTTGCGCGTCATTTTTAAATAGCTGATCATTGCACAAAACGATTTTTAATTAAATTCCAAATTGTTTAAATTTTTTCATAAAACACGTAGCAGGAATGCAAAAGAGGAATACACTGCAAATTGGTCTTAATCATGTATTTTACACAAAATTTCCAATGCCATTTCTCCCAATTAGCCACAATTTTTTATTTGTATGTATAATCAAAAGAAAAAAACAGATGTTCATGATACAAAATGGCCTGACTAAACCCCAGTGTATCATCGTGATTCAGGGGTATAAATGTATATAAAAGAATTTTATTTAATGAGAAACATTTTTTTAGAGCGACGCTCTTTTATGTGAGTTTTGACAGTAGTGAAATAACAAAAAAGCGCTAAAAATCGTAGTCAATGGCTCATCTTGATAAACATCTTCTCGCAACGCATACATCATTCAAGGATTAAATGCCAGGTCATAGTTAGCCTTTGTTCCATATATCCATATTCGCGAATGCAAATATTTTTTCTGACTCTCATATTTGCATGAATTTGTGTGAATGCGAATATTCCCTACATCACTTGTACATATGTACCTTATTTATCTATACATCTATTATATATATAATTTACTTCTATACGTATAATAATATCGTAACTGAAGGCCCTGGCAGATATGGCTACTTAACATCAATTTGTTAATATTTAGTTTTAACATTATACGAGGTCTGAAGATATGTTCACGGTTTTAGCCATATAGCATGCTTAGTTTGTTTGTGAGAGGCATAAAGAAGACAAGTGTTTTGCGTGTTCGGTGATTTTCTGCTATCGAAAAAAATGGATCAAAAAAGTTGCATCAAATTTTGTGTAAAAAATGGAATTAAGTGCTCAAAAACACTTGAAATGTTGACAGTGGCATACGGTGAGAGTACTCTGAGTCAAAAAAATGTTTACAAGTGGTACAAGCTTTTCACAGAAGGTCGAGAAGATGTGAATGACGACGCCCCGGCACATCAACAACCGATGAAAATGTTGAGAAAGTGAAGAAAATTGTTATGGAGAATCGTCGAATCACAATTAGAGAAGTTGCTCAGGATGTCGGCATATCGGTTGGCTCATGCCATGCAATCTTTTCGGAAATTTTGGGCATGAAGCGTGTGGCAGCGAAGTTCGTTCCAAAATTGCTGAATTTTGACCAAAAACAACGTCGCATAAGCATCGCTCAGGAATTGTTGAATGACGCCAACGATGATCCAGATTTGCTTAAAAGGGTCATAACTGGTGACGAATCATGGGTATATGGTTATGACATCGAAACCAAAGCCCAATCGTCCCAATGGAAGAGTCCAGGAGAGCCAAGACCAGATAGCAGAAAATCGCCGAACACGCGGAACACTTGTCTTCTTTATGCCTCTCACAAACAAACTAAACATGCTATATGGCTAAAACCGTGAAGATATCTTCAAGACGAGTGTACCAACATAAAAAAAAATAATAATCGAAAGTCAAATGTACGTAGCCCGCGAAATTTAAAAATTCGCCTAATTTTTTGAACAGACCTCGTACATATAAAAAAAAATTAATAAAATTGTAGGATTTTTTTTTTATCATTACCAATTTGATTTAAATGATTCAATATTCCTACATAATACATAAAGATTTAGACGTTATATTTATCAATCAGTATTGGGTACAAATTTAGAACTTGAAACAAACTTCTAATGTTTGGAGTAGAAATGAATGGTGAATTTGCTTCTGTATAGAAATTTAAAGGACGTATTAAAATTTAATCTCAAAATTTACGAAAATAATTCGCAAAAAATAAAATAACAGCACACTGATGTTCAATCGGATGTTTGCATTCCAATTTCGTTATTTTTGTTAGAAATGTCACACGAAAGTGATAATACTATGTACGCTATTGTTAAGTGTATATATGTAAGTACTTAGTCGTTGTGAATTCAATTGAAATCAATGCTAATTGCTTATGACGAAAGGCATTGTGTTAAATGAAAGAAAGTGAGATCGAGAGTGTGAAGACGCAATTAACTGTCACTTTGATGACATTTAAAGAATTTACAGTTACATATTTTAATTTCCATGGTTCCTATATAATTGTCTATCTATCATTCTTTTGTTCTAATAGCCAAGAACAATGACTAAAGTATCAGCAGCTTTCTTTTGCATTTTGCCATTTAAAAACAATTAAAATAAATTTATGTACATATAGTTAAATTTATTTATTTGTTATAAATAGATATGTACGTAAAAGCATAAAAATCAAGGGAAGTATCTATAGTTGGGTCCGTCTTACTATCAGATACCCTATAATCGCCAGTTTTTTTTAAGTTTATAAATTGGAAATAGTAAGCAATGCCAATGGTTTTGAGAATTGTGCCTCTACGCTATAACAAATTTAAACTTTTAAAGCTTTCTGCTAACTTATATTTTGTGAGAAGGTGGAAGGCCGACATAGTTTCCGAAAAATAGGCACACGAAAAATAAACGGATATGACCGATCGATTCCTTTCCACATACTGATTTTTTCAAACCTCCTTATACCTACCTACTTATTTACATAGTATATTTTATCAGGTGTCACTGTCCTCCATCGTTCGGTATGTGTTGAGTATAAATGTACAATTTTTTGCGCAAACTTAATATAGTACTTAGTTTGGGGAAAAAGGTATAAAATGTCTGTACCCGTATTTTTGTTGATCGTTACGTGATTCTTTTGAAGAGTAATGTTTTTCACTTTAATTTCATCTATAAGGTAGATTTAAGGTAGTAACAACAGCATTATTTTATACCTTCATCATCAGCATTTATGAAAGAACAAGGTAATGATGACCTCATTTTGTATTTCTTAAATCAATTTATACAACTATACGAAAACTCGCTTTTCCGCTCTATAATTTCATGGAGGTTATATCACAAATCGATTAAATTGTTCTTATATTTGAATATATGTATGTATGTAGTAGCACCAGATTCCAGCATCGAAACATCCACAAAGCCACTTGGCTATCCTCTGATCAATCGACGCGCTCACCGATTGATCACGTTGTGATCTATGGACGACATGCATCCAGTGTGCTAAATGTGCGCACCATCCGAGGCGCCAACATCGACTCAGACCATTACCTTGTTGCAGCCAAGGTTCGCACACGCTTGTCAGCATAAAAGGGCAAACGTCAACACACGCAGCGAAAGCTTGACGTCAACAAACAAAGAGTCTTCGCGTCTTGGACAAAACGTCACTGTTGGCTACCGCACCTTTGAAGTGGTGAAGGACTATGTCTATCTTGACACCAGCATCAACAGCAAGAACGACGTCAGCCTAGAGATCAAGCGGTTAATCTCTCTTGCCAACAGGTGCTACTTTGAGCTCAGTAGGCAATTGAAAAGCAGAGTCCTCTCTCGACAAAGCAAACTCACGCTCTACAAGGCACTCATCATACCCGTCCTGGTGTATGGCGCAGAAGCCTGGACGTTGACCAACAGCGATGAGAACGCATTGAGAACGTTCGAGAGAAAAATACTCCGTAAAATCTTCGGTCCTCTCTGCGTAGACGGTGTGTACCGTATTTGATGAAACAGTGAGTTGTATGAGCTATACAAGGGCATGTACATAGTGAAGCGCATAAAAATCCAGCGGCTGCGCTGGCTTGGCCACGTTTCGTGTATGAACGAAGAAGCTCCGGCAAGGCAGACATTCGAGATGGTACCTCAGGGTAGAAAACGAGGAACGGGACGTCCACGTCTCTGCTGGAGAGACCAAGCTACGCAGGACCTGCCGACCTTGGGAATCTCCAACTGGCGCCAGCGTGCAAATGACAGAACTAGTTGGCGCGCTCTTTTGGAGTCGGCGTTATAGCGCCACTTATTATTATTATTATGTATAAATGTACATATGTACCTTTTTATGAAAAAATCACTTAATTGGCTGCCCTACTTTTGTAAATGGATGTGGCTAGGGCATTTAGTAATCAAAGTACTTCGACTAAAACTTATTATTATTTTAGGCATAATCATGGAGAATGTTTTTTCAGGTCTGCGAAAAATTTTTTTTTTATTTTTTTTTTTTTAATGATAAATGTGGCAAGTACATACGAGTACATTACTAAAACTAATTTGGTACATTTGTGTCAAACATATTAGACAGCACATGAATGGCATATAACCTTTGCATTAGATGTTTATGCTTACTAATGCTTATGATTGGACTATCTGCTAACTGGAAATAAGTTATGGCTATGTAAATTTGGTCACAAGATCACAAGGGAGATGACGTTTGAGTCTCCTTAAGAACTTTTTGTGCATAAGCGCCGCTGCAAGTGGGTTTGAGCGAACATTCAGCCTGTCATTGTAACGACTGCTGTGCAAATTCGTGCATAACTGTAGGCATCCGAAGGTCGTTGTAAATTGCAGAACTCCGAACGTACCATGGAGCATTCATGATACGACGCAATGCTTCATTCTGCAAAGTTTGAACTTTTTTTATGCTCGATACACATGCAGTGCCCCAGAGTTGGATACCATAGGTCCAGGAGGGACGTACAATTGTACGGTATACCAACACTTTGTTGCTCAGGCTTAGTTGCCTGTTTGGTCACAGTAACCATGCTAATTTTTTAGTTTACCATAGCAAGCTGCAGTAGTAGATGAGATGTGTGTTTTCCAGGTAAGACGCTTATTAAGGGTCATTCCTAAAGATTTAACACGGTCAACTTGCGCGATGGCAGTGTTGTTAAGCGTAACTGTAGGACAAACACCTCGTCTAAGTGTGAAACAGCAATGGGCAGATTTACCCCAGTTTATACCAATATTCCACTTTTTTGTCCAGAGTGAAAATTGATTGAGATATTCCAGAACTTCAGCCGTTACCGTATCAATGGAGCTATTATTCCAGATTATGGTGGTATCATCCGCATAAGTAGCTAGTAGGGAGCTATTGCTAGCAGGAGTGGTCATGTCCGCAGTGTACAAGGTGTACAGGACTGGTTCTAGTACACTACCTTGCGGAACACCAGCTCCAATATTACGGATGGTGGATTTGGCATCTTTACTGCTATATAAAATGTGCGGCCGCAGAGGTATGACTGCAGTAGTAAATATTGTATTGTTGGGAGGACCAGCCTTGTGCATCAAACCATCGATCCACACTTTGTCAAAAGCCAGATGTACATCTAGGAAGACTGCAGAGCTGTATTCTTTGTTTTCATATGCCGTAAGGATATGACACGGTGAACTTGATGATTAGGCACACTTCCAAACAAACAAACACTTGCGTCGTATACCATCCTCCACTTATGGCGTCGGTTAAAGAAGAGAGTGAGCGACAATAGAATACAATTAAGACCGTAAGCTTAGAACGTCCGTATAAAGAAAGGAAGAGAAAGACAACGACCCTTAATTGAACTGAACTGAACCGAACTGAATTAAATTCAAAAGCTCTTACTATTATATCAACGTTTAATTTAGCTCATTGCCACGACTACTTGAGATCGATTTGCTTATGTGGTTGGTATTGGTATCGATTATTGTGGCAAATGTGGTAATGGTGAGGTTGGTGTCAATGGTATTATTGCAACCAATTTACAAGAAATAATCATCATTATTATTAACCGACAATTTACAATGAAAATAGCTACCACATAGGCTGGAGAATGTGTAGATATATAAAAAAATAATTAATGTAATATTTCTTATCTATTGCAGCTACCTTTTATTACTATGACGTATCAGCATCATATCAACCACAAATAAATGCGAACGAACCAATACATCTAATAGGTGATCAACATTACCGTGTGCGACGCGAAGCTTCTACAGATGCAAAAAATCAATATGAAAGTGTTACACAAAATGGAAGCAACATCGCAGTAACTGGTAGTGCTACAGTCGCAACAGCAGGAAATGGTAGCAGGGACGCTGCTGTAACGACACTTAATGTGCCCGTGGGAGCATCACCTGGAGATACTTCAGGTGGTATGCTCTATAATGTAGGCAATGTTGGCTTCAATGGTACTGGCCAAAGAAAGAATAAGACTGGAACTATGGCAGCGGCAGTGACAGCAGAGACTACAGTCATAAATGCATCGTCGGGCGAGGGCAAGAAACTAGGACAAACCCAATTTCCAAAGAAAGTAAACACAACAGTATTGCCAATGCCAGTGAGTGGTGCAGGTGGTACACCTTCATCTCAACCATCTAGTACAGTGACTACCTCCATTGCTGCAGAGCCTGATGATGATGCTCAATCTATAATCGATGAAGTCGACAAAGCCAATGAGAAAACCGAACAGGAGGCAAAAGACCTTAGATTCACTATAAAAGAGGTAAGCTAACACTTGCATTGCACTTAACTTTTGTTACCTTGTTGCCTACTTAATAACTGATACTCATGTTTCGACACGATGTTGTTGTATAATTTAAAGGATTATCACGTTTATTACAATAGCAGCACTAAAGTCGATAACGTAGAGGCAAATCGAATATGGAATACTGTCAAGAATATAACTTTCAATCCAATGCTATCGCAATCACATCGTCGCGCCATGACCGTCACATTAAATTTTGATTTTCCATTCTATGGTCATATGGTAAGAAACATAACAATTGCCACTGGTGGTTTCATCTATACGGGAGAATATGTTCATTCTTGGCTGGCGGCAACGCAATATATTGCACCATTAATGGCTAACTTTGATACGAGCATCTCAAATGATTCCTATGTCCGTATGAATGATACTGGTAAGTTAAAAATTTCAAATTTATTGTACTTATTCTCGGTCTGACAAATCATCAAATTTTATAACTTTAAATTGCTTCTTATTGGTATTATTAGGTTCTGCCTTTACTGTAGTCTGGGAAAATGTTGTCCTACAGGATAAACCAACATATGGCAAATTTACATTTAGCGCAACTTTACATAAGAATGGCAATGTTGTCTTTACATATTTCAATGTGCCCATCATGATTGATGCCATACAAGACAATCAACATCCAGTTAAAGTTGGTCTATCCGATGCATATATCATTGATAAGCAATACTATTGTAAGTTTGTTGTTTCTGTTCAGATTATTTATTACTAGATATTCCTTTGGATTTGTTCAATTTTCAAATTAACTCCTTTCTAGTCACTCGCCGTAAGACCATCTATGAATATCATCGTGTGACATTCTCACAAAATGAAATCACAAATGGGACTATTATCCATCTAACAGCATTGCCCACTTGCCTAACTTATACGGAATGTTCAGCATGTATTAATCATACTACCAGTTTTGAGGTAAGTCTAAGAAACTAACTAAGCAGATGATGCTGATGGAGTGAATAATGCCTCTTCTGTGAATAGTCACAATCATAGACACTATGTTGTTTGTTGTAATGCAGGGAACTTGGCATGGAGAAATTATAGATATGGGCCTACTTCGTCCATTTGTTTGTTCCTTTCCGTGCTGCAAATTAGTATATTTTAGATTTTCAGCTATCTTGTTTTCACACACATATAATGTACTAGACGGGCCGGCCAAATTCGTTGTGCGGCCGACACAATCGACCGCATTCAGTGCTAATAACTTCTCTGTTCTTCGTGAAAACTCTACTATCACGTGATAAATGGCCCTGATCTGATGTCTCGGAAATATAAAATCGCAATTCATTGAATGATCGAACTCTACTGGCGGCAACATACAATTGTCCGTGACTAAACACAGGCTGTCTCAAGAAAATTGCAACTTTTTGAAACGTTTGACCTTGGGATTTATTTATAGTCATCGCAAAAGCTGGAGTGACTGGAAATGGAGTTCTTTGAAATTTGAACAGTAAAAAAGTTCCCGAATAAGTCAAATGAATACGGGGAATTAAAATTCGAATATTACGCGCTACACCTGTTAACATCTCGCAATCTATTGAGTTTCGGTGCATTCGTTTTACGCGCATGCTAGTTCCGTTAACTAATGCTTTTCCTGTATTTAAATTCCGTTTTAATAATACAATACAGTTTTCTTTTTAAATCAATTTTTGGGAGGCAGACTAGTGGTCTGATACATTATTCAAATACTTAACATGGTGTAAGAAAACAAGGTGACGCCAATTTGGCTTGTTACGCTCTCAAAATTCGCTCACTCTCAATTTTTAGTGAATAAGTATCATCAGTGTATTAAAACGCTGAAAAACACGCATTTAGTGTTGAACACAACGTGAAAATGCATTGAAAATCTAAAAATTAGTGTTATAAAATCAATTTTTTGCGCTTTGATCAGCTGTGTTCGGAGAAATTGTGTTCAAAATAAAATTATTAAAAGGAAATTTAAATTGAAAATGCGGTGTAAATTGAATAAAATACTGAATTAAACAATAAAACAGTAAATTTTGTATTTTACATATACTTTGCAAGCACTTAAATATGCACATATATTAATATGTAAACAATGAATATATGATAGTGCTGTGCAGCGTAAAAATCACGAAATAAGGACCATTTGCAGAGATCGACACATAGCGGTAAAAAATTGGCGGCACCTTGTTTTCTTACACCATGAATACTTAATAGGAAAATTGTTATGTTCACGTGCATCATCACTGACAATTTTATCAAAGCTGTAGTAAGCCTGCTCCTATCCAGGCATTCGTTTTAAGATTTCTAAATTTATAAATGAACAATCATCATTTTTTGGAACCAAAATAACTGAATTCAAAATGTCAGTAGATAAAATAGTTTCCGGAATATTTCCAAATATATCATTGATAAAGTTTACAGGTTCACAAATTAAATTATTCGGTATTTCCGAGCCGAACTGAGGAAAAGGGCCCTCATATTTCGAGTTAAAGTGACATGATGAAAGTTTCGAAATTCAGACCACGATGTAATACAATTTTCTATGAGGGTAACACGTGAACCATGAGGAACAACTGGCAGGATTTGTCTAAAATCACCGCACAACAAAATTGTTTTCCCCCAAATAATTTGTCTTTGTTCTCTCCCGAACTCAAGTCTCTCAGCAATCTATCAATTAATTTCATAGCATAAAGAGGACACATTGAAATTTCATCGATTATAATCAGTGACTCAGAATTGAGGAATCTACCTTGACTACTGTTAGGACTGATATTTTCTAATAATGGAATTGGTAATTTGAACACATTGTGTAAGGTCCTCCCACCGATCAAGAGAGTAGAAGAGATACTGCTGAAAGCTGTGGGTATACAACGAAGATTTAATGAATTTAATTTACGAATGATTGCTGTTTGGACATAAGTTTTCCCACAACCTGCGTGAGCCGTTTAACAAAATACATTGCTACCAGTATCATGATTCAAAACTTCTCGTAAAACACCTTTCAATTGGTATATATCTTAAAAAAATTGGGTCATATTTCAAACATTATGATCTGTGTTGAGAACTAAGAACTTATAGATATAATGGAGAAGGCTAAAAATATACTTATATAGATCTGCTGTTATCTACAGAATGATTTGTATTGATTTGTGGTTTCTTTTTATTATAATCCCTCTAGTGTGTTTGGTGTCCACTTTTAAATCGTTGTTCTACTGGGACAGATCGCAAAAAACAAGAATGGATAGCCAAAGGTAAATATAATCTTAAAAAATCATATTCTTAAAGATATTTCATGGATAATATTTTTTTTTTTAATAATGTTTAAGGTTGCGAGAATGCGCAAATAAGTGATGCACAACACTGTCCAGTCCCTGGCGAGCGTGGCAACAATGCGGGCAATCAGAATGGAAATGGTGCTGCTGGTAATACTGCTTCCGGTAATAGTGATACAACACAAACGCCGGGCAATGGCGGCGGTGCTAACGGTGGTGGCTCGACTACATCTGCGCCACCAGCAAGTAGTACACAAGCGCAGGATTTGCCTGCAGGACAAAAGCAACGTGCTAATGACTTGAATGCGGCATCAGCAGCGTCTGCATCAGCAAATTCTCAAAAGAATGTCGGTGTTGCATTCGGTTTTATGGTGCCAATATGTTTGATATTTGCCGTGACGCTGTGGTTATTCTATGCCTATAGAAATCCTCATACGAGAAGCGGTCAACTTTTAATACAGGTAAATAATTAAATTTGTCTAATTTCATCCAATAGTTTAATAATGTGACTGATTAACAAAACCATAAATCAATCTTTTACATGCAGACCAAGCATTTACATCAGGTTTGTTAACATCTATGTATCTATTATCTATACATCCATAAATCTGCATATAAATATTAACATTCATATATATCAATTATAAGAGAATAAGATTCATATGATGTTTTTAATTGTTTGTTACAGTTCCGTCCCAGTCAATGGTCATGGCGACGAGGAGAGGCGCGCTACACAGCAGCGACGATACATATGTAAAATTTGTCCCTTTCATTTTCTCTTTGTTCTTTTATCACACTTTTATTTGAATGAGAAAAGAAAAATAATAATTAAAAATAAATGATCGTCGGCAGCAATTAAAAACTTTTAAAATTTTATTGTAATTAAGAATTCAGTTTTTCTTTTCTTTTATTTTTGTTTTTAAAGTTTCTCAAAACGTGCTCATTTTTATTTCTTATTTTAGTAATGTAAACAATTTTTTTAATAAAATAATATTTGTTTTTTGTATTGTATTAATATTTAAGTTAAATATGATTATGATGTGCATTAAAAGAAGTAATTCACACTTGCATATATTTCTTCTCAACAATTTACTGCATAAGAAGAATGCTCACCTCACCTGATTATATCTATGATCGCACTCTGAAGTAATAAATGCAACAATTGTAGAAGCTAGGACAGGAACAACAATAACAGTTGATTTTGATTTCTGTATTTTTTTCTTCAGTGTCAGCATCATCGAGGGACGAGAAAAGCTCGGTCAAATAAACTGTCAAAAGAGGTAGCTCAGCTAAAAACTAAAAACTCTAATCTAAATCCTATCAAATATCAAATACAAAGGACTTGACTGACATTTGTTAAAAAACAAGATACAATCAATGATCATCACAACCCCTGTACATATCTGGTATTTTTTTCTCAACGCTTTACCCAACAGATACCTTCAATGTAAACAAAAATATTTATTTTTTGCTTTTACTGAAATATTGAAAATTTTGAGTCATGCCCGTTTTGTAGTTTGGGTGATATACTTTTCAACTTTCGACGCCATTGAAGATCCACGAAATCGAAACTATCACAAAATTACTGTAAAAATTATCCAAGATGCAATAAGCGTGCTGGTAAACACAAAACCACACAACACTTCATTAAGCCTAAAAATGAACATCCAAAGTGCTGTAACTGCGGAGAAGGCCAACCATAGTTACAAAATTATACGCAATTAAAATAACCGGACAAAAGATAAATGAACCTATTGCCATTGATATTGGGCAAAATATCAATCATTCGTATCATAATTCAACAATCTAGTGCTAAGTCTTTGAAAAAGCTATATCTCAGAATCTCAAATACTACAAAAAATTAACGAGAAAATATGTATTCATTGCATCACTTAAAGAGAGTTTATGCAAACTTGAGACGTACTTTACAGAATCTAGTGATGTCTAGATCTCTTAAAATTCTTCTATGGTATTTGATAAAACACCAAAATGAGTAGGAGTTAATACTCAAATTAGAAAACTTTGATATTTGTATGATAGGTGAAACATATTTAACAAACCCTGAAATTTTCGATGCAATTTACCGAAGCAACTTTGCTTTAATTATAAAAAATAATATTAGACACATTGAAGAAGCAAATTTGCTAACCAACGAGTTTCAGAAACCACTGTACCAATCAACGAAACATAAAACCCATTTTCTTTTATTGCAGAGTACAGCCCACTGTGACACCAGATACTGAATACTTACAGTGTAAGACGCTATTAAGCTTTCAAAAATTGGTAAACCATCGCATTAAGGCCCATATTAGTTCTACCCATGGTATAAAAGCTAATTGAAAAGCACCTTGCCAGGGGCCTTAATACAATAATAGAACGCTAAATATTTATTCTAAATAATCAATTTTGATTTTGAAATATACTTATACAATACTTCCCCGATTATCATTTTATAAAATCTATTAAAGTTTTCATAACTTTTACAAACCGGACGAGATGAAACTATATCATTTATTGAGTGAATTGGGTGAGATGACTATTTTTTGCGTGTTTTTTTGTAAATTTTATAGATCCTTTTTTTTCTTTTCTTGCTATTTTGTACTATTTTAAATAAAAGGAAAGAAACATAACATTTTTAAATAATATAAAAAATTATAAAAAAATATGATTATGTATGTATAAATTATTATTTCTTCAATCAATGAAAATGCAACATGAAAATGAAATACATATACAGAAGTATATGTAGAAAGAGAAATAAATAGAAGGAATGATACATGATTTCTTTCTTTTAAGTTATTTTTATGTAGTAAAATTTTTTGGGTTTTTTTTTTAAATTTCTGTTTTTATGTATTTTACTTTTAGTTTTGTGGTAGTGGAAAAAATAAAAAAAAAATATAGTAAAAGAAACAAACAAAGAAAAACACTATTACCATTTAATGAAAAATTGTAATGAAAAAATAATTATAAAAATACAATTGCTAAAAAACAACAATTTCTATGTATTAAAATATTTTTTTTTTGTGAATAAAAGAAAAAATTCTAAAATTAAACCGTAAAAAATGAAATTAAAAAAAAACCAATATTAGAAAACAAAATAAAAATATATTGTAATTGTGAGCATTTGTTTCATAAATAATATTTTTTTTTTTACAAATAATTTAAATATATTTTTAATTGATATTAAATTAAATAAATAAAATAAATATATGTGTACGTGTAACATGAACGATAAACTAAGAGAACTGGAGGATCACAAGCAGAAAATGAATAAAAAAAATAAATTATAAATTTTAAATAATAAAGAACATTCAAAATGTATTTTTAATAAAACAAAAATAAAATCATAATAAATCAAATCAATCAATTTATTATAATTATAGTTTGTAATTATAAGTTGATGAGATTAGATCAATCAGCTTGCACTATAAAAAACAATAAAAATCAAATAAAAGAAAATTTATTCAATGAAACTAAACAGAAAAACAATGAAAATGTACGTTAACAAAAACGAATAAAGAGAACGAGGAGCTCCTCTCTCTCTTAACAACTATGGCTGCCACCAAAGTTTGCATACGAGTACACTTCATCATAAGTCAATCGACTTGAACTTCGTGTAAGCAAAACAAGTCATCATTGCTAATCCATCCAAGTGATCTTATGGAATGGGGTGTACTAGACTGAACTGGATTGAATGTTTGGTTGACTTTATAAGATGTGGGTTGGGTAATATAATAGTGGTTGGTTAAATTGTCTCTTGATACTATCATAGACAAGACTATGTGCAATATTTCATAATTTCTTTTTTATAAATTAAGGTACTTATTCACATCACTCAAGAAACCGACATGGGCATGGGTATAAGACTCTGATCTACAACTATTTATTGCGGTATAAGACTAAAATGATGATTCCTGATGATTCGAGTGAAACGAGGTGAAGTGTATGAGAATATGAAGATTTACAACAATTGACTAAATTTCCAAATAATAAGGGTTTTAAAAATAAAAAATTGTGTGGACTTAAGAAAAAATACTACAAAAGCCTTCTTTTTTAAAAAATTAAAATTTAAACGGAATTAAAAATGAAACATGAAAAATCAACTTTTTTGACATTATTTTTTTAAATGCATCTACTAAAAAAAGTACTTTATATTTATATATATTAAAAAATATATATACAATTTTTGTACACAGTAAAGAAAACTACGAAGAAAGAGAAATTAATTGTGAAAATCAAAGTAAATTGTTGGTTGCGATGTTCAAAAAAGAAGTGCAAAAACTACAAGCGAGCTAAGCGAACTAATCTAATGATAATGATGATGAACGTAGGTTTCATCTAAAAAAAATCAGAATAAACAAAACAAAAAAAAAAAAAATGGGTTTCATTCAATTTATGTATTTATTTTGGTCTCGCTAACGAAAAAATGACACAGAAATAAGACCAACTCAAAACAACGGCCACATTTCAATTTTTTTAAGATTTCGTAGTTTGACATAAAAGAACGTTATAAAAATTGATAAAATCTTGTAAAATTTTAATAGAATTTACTGCATATCTCAGTTTGCAACAAAACTGTAAAAGACAGAAACAGTGTATGTGTAATTTATATTGCAAAAGATTATTATAAAGAACGTTTCGTTATTTTGTTAAATTTAAACCAGTCTTAAACGAATTATTGGAAAAATAAAAATAAATACTCCGTCGAAATGTTTTCATTACAAACGTTTTTGAGCGTTTCCTTCAATTCAGCTATTGTTATCGGGTATTTCTTTTGAATACATATTGAACATATATGCATGCGCCGTAGGCTTCCAGACTTCCGTCGCAGGAAAAGTGTATTTCAAAAAAGATTGGTAGCTTTGATTAGATAGTAACGACTGTGATAAGCTCTCGGTCCAGTGGAGTTTTTCTCTCCATAGAATTTGTAAGTATTTAGTATTAACCAAGCGCATTTGCAATATCCGTGTCATCATGAAATTGCATGTATTGCTCACAGTCTCCGTCAGCTTCTCGTTCGAGCACTACTTGCGTAGAAGAGTATTGACCTGATTTTGAATCCTCCTCTCAAATCTCTCGCCACAGGAAACATTACAAATATCTATCAGAATCCGTTATACGCCCACAACGGTACATTTTGCAGCATGATGTCTTATTACATGATGTCCATCTAGTAATAAATCAGTAATAGAGCCTCTACTAGAAACTTTCGCTGAGTCATCAAAAACAACGCGTAATTTAGTGCTTGTGTTGTCGAGTTTGCGTATGCAGTTATGCGGAAAAAAGTATGTCGAACAATTAGGCATCAATGATATTGGAGTCATGTGTCCTAGATTCTCGTATTCGCACATAAAAGTCGTAAATAGTTCTTTCGTAGGCTCATCCCTATTTAATTTACTTTCTAAACTTTTGAACCTATTAAATGAGCGAGCATATGAACTAAAATCGACCTTTGTTGGTAGCTTGCCTGAGTATTCATCAGAGGTGGAACAAGTAAAGTTTTCTCCAAAGTGCTGCTCGTAAGTTTATCGTCTCAGAAGGTGATTAATTTTATGAAGGTAAATTTTCTATATCCAAGAACTGCTTCATAAGATTGAATAGTGAATCATTACTTCCCTGTTGCTCGTGTGTTTTACGGATAGTTTTTAGTGTGGATGGATTTGTGGTTGTGTGCGAAATGACACCAGAATCAACCCAACCCAGCCTTGTTTTTTGCAACGTTGGTAGATTATTTATATTTCGTATTTGTCCGACGCATATGAGGTAAAAATGAGCGAGATGGGATTCTCCAATTCCAAAACCGCAATGAGTGTATGTTCAATTCGACATTGCAGCTGAGCAGCGAGACGAGACGTTATGAAGTTTAGCTGCGATGATGAATTTAGAATTGCGCGGCAACCAGTTAAGTTTTTGATAAAGATTATCGCTGTGGCTAGCAACACAAAACTAGGCGAGACTTTAGGTGGAGATTGGGATTGGGTTGAAGATACAAGTGTTGATTGCGCTCCTATTTAATGAGGAGAACTGCAGAGTATTTAAGGAACCTGGATCCATTTACACCAGATCTTGCGCAAGAGGAAATTTTGATAGCAAAAAGCCCTGACCAGTTTACTACGTCGAACCGTCTCATTAGTCTACTGTGGAAAGATACTTTTAAGTAGAATGGTACATGTCATTCAGTGACCCTAACTTCATACTTGCACATCACTTTGGGCTAAGAAGAACACATGGAACGCCACTGAATTGTCAAATGTATTATGAGTTCACTTGAAGAAAAAATATATTGTGCTACTGTCTTTCTAGATGTCAAACAAACATTTGATGGCATAGCGACATATCTCCGCCCAGTACATTTTATCGGCGGAGCTGAGTCGCTTTTTTTTGGCGGAATAATGTCGTTTTAAAACGTCATATTACCGATCGGGATTATGTCGTTTAAAAACGTCATATTACCGATCGGGAATATGTCGTTTAAAAACGACATACCTCCGCCGTTCCGCAAGCGCCATAGCTCCGCGCGGAAATATTCGATTTTCGATTTTCTTATGGCGTTATGTTGGTACTCTTGTCCCTCAGTTAAGCAGGCCATCCACATGCGAATTTGTTCGTCGAAATTGTTCATCGAACAAAATTTCATTTCCCCACTAACTAGACGAACATTACTCACGAACATCATTTGCTCGGCGAGTAAACATGAAAAAATGGCATAGGAAAGTAATGCGAGTGAGTTTAATTTTTTCACCTTTTCCATATTAATTCCTTATCAAATTGTTGGTAGTATTTTAATAGTTTGCCCCACGATTTATTGCGCAAATGTTTATTTTTATACTCCTCCTTTTTATTTTTCCACAATTCTGGCTTATTTTGGAAGCTTTCGATAAATTCGAGAAAAAATATTTACTCATTTTGGCACGATGTTCGTGCCATCGTTGCCATCCACGTTCGAAGATGTTGCAACGAACAAACGCAAGATAGAAACATTTCTATTCTATGCGAACAAAACAACGAACACTAAATTCTGTCTCGAACACCTCCACTAACGTTAAACATTTCTTCGAACACAACAAGTTCGACGAACAAATTCGCATGTGGATGTCCTGCTTTATGCTGACAAGGTTGGTCGTTTTGAAAGTTTAGTTAATTTTTGACAACTGCTTGCACGTGTTTTGGCTCGTCTTCGATTTTTGCCTATACATGTTCCTATGTATACAGATTGTGAATGAAACTGAATTTTGTTACGATTGGATAAGGAGTATAGCATTTCATTGTGGATTTTACTCCTGCCCAGCGGACCAAAACTATCATAAATGATATCATTTATGATAGTTTCGCGGATCTTTTGCGGACAAAACTATCATTCGCGGATCTGAAAATGACACGTAAATGAATCACCTGTCGTTCAGTTTGTGGCAGCAAAACTATCATTTACGATAGTTACAAAAGATACATTTGCGAGACTTTTACGTGCGTTTTACGTATCATTTTTGATATCATTTCCGATTCTTTTGCGAGCGTTTTTAGGTATCTACTTTAATATCATTTGCGAGCCGGTTATGATACTTTTACGTGTCTTTTATAATATCATTAATGATACGTTTTCCAATCTAAAATGATACTTTTACGAATCATTAATGAAATAATTTAATGCCAAAATTTTTAAGAATTCAATATTTAATATAATAAAGAAAAAAACTAAAAAACAAAATAAAAAACTACATTTCATGAAAGAAGAACCTTACAAACTAATAATATTTACAAAAAAAAAAAAAATAAACTACTAATCTTGTTGGCGTTTCCCAGCAGCTACCTCACCCCTCTCACTCTGTCATGAGAGTACGGGAAGAACTTCAGAGTGGTTCGGTCAAAATCGGTGTGTTCCAAATTGAACTTCTGTTTGAAAGCACCTGTGAAGAAAAAAAAATTGTTGCGTAAATAAACAAAGTACACATAAACATACATTACTACTAATAAAACTTACTTCGATTACCCAATGTTGTTTTTAGGCCTCTGACACATTTTTTGTTGTCTGTTGGATTTTAGGTTAGAATAAGCGTTGTATTTCTATTCCAAATTTATTCAAAACACAAAAACTGGACGCTACAACACTATATATACTCTACACATTTATTATTACATTAGCATCACAAATTACAAAATTAATTTCATTTAATACTTACATTTTTTTAATATATGTTTTTTTCTGTTTAGCAGTCAATATTCACTTTTCACTTCGAATGGTATGCAAAGAATGCAAATTTTGACAAGCGGCATCGAAAAAAACCGAAAATTTTGTTGTTTTGTCGCCTGTCAAAGTAACTGTTATTCGTGTCGCTTGCCTGTTATGTTTCTTCTTATCATTTTTATGTCCGTAAAACTATCATTTGCGAGCACGTTTACAATAGTTGAGCGCATGTTAAGCAGACATTTTTTGTCCCCAAGACGTTCATTTCTGAGCTCGTTTGCGATAGTTTATGCGGACGTCCGCTCAAAAACGGATGCTTGGTCCACTGGGTGTACTTACATTGAATGATCACATCGCCCACCCTCACTGTACAAACACGAAACGAAATGAAATAACTACGAAAGAAGAAAAAGAGAAACGTCAGCAAAACTGCTTGCAACTGCACAGCTTCCCCACACTGTATTGCTTCCCTTATCAACAAGCATTAATTTCATCCAGTAGTCAGCAATCGAACTTTCAAAAGCGTCGGCGCCACGTTCATGTTATCTGTGTGCACAACTATCATCCCGTTACTCGCATTTGCTCAGCTGTGTTGGTGACGGTGAAATCGTGTTCAAAATAATATTATTAAAATAAAATAGCGAATAGCCATAGTAGGACATACAATAAATTGGATAAAATAAAAATTAAAAAACAAAAAAGCAATTTTTCTATTTTTCATAAAATTTTCAGGCAGTTAAATATGCACATATGTTAATATGTAAACAATGAATATATGATAGTGTTGTGCAGCGTAAAAATTAAGAAATAAGGACCATTTGAAGAGATGGACACATAGCGGTAAAAAATTGGCGGCACCTTGTTTTCTTTCACCATGCGAACAAACGATAATGTTGATGATGATAGCAACGAAGCGGCAGCACATGAGTGTTTTACAGGACGATACCTCACGTAAAAAGTGTTGTGTTGCATAAATAGATATGTATTACACTTGTGCAATAATTATAAAAAAGGTACTTTTTAGTAATCTACTCTGAAATGCGTACCTGATTTACATACTAATTTGAAGTTATTATATGTAGGTATGTAATGTATTTTGCGACTTCAGTACGATTATTAATCATAATCACTTTCTCATGGAAAGAAAAGGTTAATAGGGCAGAGTATCGCAAGCGAGTTAAAGAAAAAGATGATAAACAAATGGATGTGATTAAAAAAAAATCGGAAATTAGACGATTTCTTTGAAAAACCATATACAGATTTTC
Source organism: Amiota mariae (assembly GCA_035041805.1). Lineage (NCBI taxonomy): Eukaryota > Metazoa > Arthropoda > Insecta > Diptera > Drosophilidae > Amiota > Amiota mariae. Next base: position 42,807 of record JAWNKV010000539.1, on the reverse strand, counting down.
AAGATCATATCATTGATGCAACACGCGACGTTCGAAGTGGTAGTGGCGGTGCTACATCAACGGACGTTTCTTCAATATATATATATATAGATATTTTGATCGTTGTGGCAAGTGGATTAAAGAGAGAGGCCGAAGATGTCCCACTAGTACCAGGAGTGCAGCCCAATGCGGTCCAGGAGCTGTGCAAAATTAGCGACGATCCAGCTAAATGGACAACCGACGAGTTCACGCGTGATTACATTTGTAAGAACGGAGCCAATCAACTCATCCTAAATGATTTTCCTATCAGTGAGCTAATTTATAAAGATAAGGCGCGACAGTTATCAAAACATTAATTCGAACGTCAGCTTCTAAGTGGCGGAAAAGTTTGGCGAAAGTGGCTAAATTTTTCCGAAAGTACTGGATGTGTTTTTTGTGGACCTTGTCTTCTTTTTAATGGCAGGGAGAGTCAGTTCAACAAAAAGGAAGGTTTCAATGATTGGAAAAATTCCTATTATCGAGTATAAACTCATGAATTTTCGTGTACTCACAAATTATCTGTCCTGCATATGAACTAACGAAGTAACGCGATAGGTCGCATTGACGACGCATTAACAATGTGATTAGATGCAGAAATAAATTACTGGAAAAACATTCTGAAAAGAGTAGTTGCATGTGTAAAAGCCTGGAATCACGTGGTTTGCCTTTCAGAGGACACCACAAGAAATTTGGTGCATTTCACCAGTGCACAGTAGTACAGATTTACAATTTTTTGGCATAAATTCGAAAAATGTAGTTACACAATTGAAACTTTGATTGGCACCAAATGTATAGTAACTATCCAAAATTTCAGACCAATCCGGCCACGCCCACTCTCATCGCCCATATAAAGTTCAATTGATGCTAATTAATGTTATTACAAAATGTTGCATTTTTTACCTGCAGCATTGAATATGTGCGTGTTATTTTTTAAATTTAGGTTTTAATATTTATTTACATTTAAACATATCTTAAAAATATTTTAAATATTAATTTTCTGCATACATATTTTGTCTTCAACATATTAATTAATGAAATGAGTAATGAAATAAAAAATGTATTCTCCAAAACAGTTTTTACTTAAGTATTTTCTATATCTACAAAATAATTAATTATTATTTAAGTTTCATCTATGTCTACATCTAAACTAAATTGGACATGTAAAGAGAGACAGTTTTCTGGCAAAATTGCTGAAATTTACAAACACTAATTGAGAGTTCGCATGAAATTGCAACTAAAATACTATGGAAGCTTTCTAGAACAGATAAATCAATTCCTAACATTTCTCCAAATAACTGTACATTTGAAAATGCTCGCTTCACACTGTTGCCATCGTTGGTATTTCCATTCCCATTCTGTTTCGGTTTATCCACATGTAGACCCGTTTCCTTCCTATTCTGTATATGTTGTTTTCTAGCCGTCATTTGTACTTTATCCTGAGCATCTCTCATTTGCCATTTATTTAACCCAATTCTATAAGAGATTTTGAGTATACACTCGAAAAAACGTATCCACGCGTGAAGTGGACTACCGCCATACTGTAAGTTTCCAGATCTTGGTTTAAAAATCGGTAAACAAATATCGCTAGTTTGTATGAAATTTTTCGGGCTAGCCCCACAGATAGGACACAATTGACAAGATTTTGTTCCGGTCAAAATGTTTAAAACATTCGCATCTATTAAAGTCATATGAAAATCATAAGTCACGCTGATATTTCTTTCCCTTAAAATAGTACATAAGTAAGGTGATAAATTTTGTGTTTGTGCATCTAAATTGTTTTTTCCCGTAAGAATATGTTCCTTGCTTTCCTTGATAAACTCCAACTTAAGCTGCCTACAAAATCTGATAGATTGAGGGCTAGGATTTAGCCACAAAACTCTTCTAAAATCATCCATTAATTTTAGTGGTATCACGGATGTGATAAATAAGGATTGATCAATAGAATGGTTAGGTGTTATTAAATCTCTGTTTGTACATACTTTGGCCAGTCGACCCGTCGAATCCATAACTTGCGATTAGATTCACGTTTGCAATTTCCGGAAACTGTTTGAATACTTTTTCCTGTAAAAGTATGATGCGGGAAATGGTATCATCCAACAGGTTTCTTAGAGAGACTTGAGCTGTTGTTTCGTTTACAGTAATTCACCTGTGGCCTGCATTTAGATTTTGTTTCTCTCACTTTCTTGCAACTTTATTTCATTCCAGAATTTTGTTGTACTGACTTTTATTTTAAAGTCTCATTCGGTTAGGGGTCCAGGTTCCGAAGATCATTCGATTTTTTCGCTCAACCTGTGACAGCATGCATAAGAAGAGTTGTGTTGTGTTCTTGGCTATCTGCTAGATCAGATGCCAACTTCCTCTTCAGTCATGGTCCTGCATTGACATATGCCATACGGGGGTGCCCCACTCGATTCATTGAATGACTTATAGAATCTCTAGAATTCAATATTAACATCATATTCGATAAAAGCCATTTCGAATGCTTTGCCTTAAACATCTTTATGTTCCGACTAAATTTTGGCACATTTTTTTTATATAAAATATTTATTTTTTTATTTATTTCATTTCTTTTCTCATCGCTTATATGATGTTCCTTTAGCTGATCAAAAATCCAGTTTGATATTGCATTGGTTTTTCGGTTTTTCTCATTCCAAATATTAAGCAGCGTTGCGTGGCAGTACTCAAACTTAGCTGTAAATTAAAAGATATCCAGAGAATATGCAAAACGTAGTAATAACACGATAATTACATTTTGGCACAAATAGGCAGAAAGTTAGTTTTCACTCCACAATACACGGGCACGTTGGTTATGTTTTTCAATTTAAGGACATAATAAAACACAGAAATAACATTTAACAAGTACAAAAAAATTTCTTTTTCTGTTTTTACATTTAACATACCTTGATCTTTAATTTCCATTATTAATTTTCACTTTTTAATAGCACGTGTTAAATTTGTATATGCACAAAGTTTGCAAATAATTTCGCGTTATTTTACTACAACAAGCAGCTGACCGAACATCTCACTTTGAAAGTCTGCTTAAATTTAAAGGTTGCCATATTTTCAAAAATATAAGACTATTTAATAAAAATCAAGTTTTGTTTACAACAATATTTTGAATTTATGCCAAATAATTGGAAATTTGGCCCAGTGTGCAGTGGCACCCGAAGATCTCTGTGCAGAACGTTGAATTATTTCTATGTTAGAATTTGCTGCTGTACACCAAAATAGGGTGCCGTATATCCATATTGGTTTTATTATTGTCTTGCACAGTAGGACTTTATTGCGCAAACTGAGCTGAGATCTATGACTTAACTGTTAGTTCATTTTCCAAATTTCCAGATTGAGTTGCTTCTTATTTCTTAATATGTTCCTGCCAATTAACCCGCTTGTCTAGGGTCTGACCCAGGTACTTTGCATTGGGCTTAAAGGGGACATATTCGCCGTTTAAGCCAACTGGAGGACATGTGGCGCGCCTAAGCGAGAAGAAATATCAGAAAGTTAGGAAAAAAGCGTTATTCAAATAGCTTTTAGCTATTGTCGCACACGTTGATAGCTTCGCTGTTAAAAAAGCTGTTCTTGTACTAATCTGTAAAGTGTATGTTAACAGTCTGTAAACTTCAGTTTATGCTGGTTTGCCAACTTAGAAGAAAATGAAAATATGTTGGAAATATAAAATATTTTATAAAAAAATAATCTTATACAAAAATGAAAACAGGTGTTTTTTAGTGGTACTCCGAGTCTGATCTGAACAAGCGCCTTACTTGGCGCACTCATGTGAAGAGAGTCAAAAGATGAAGAAATTGGACTGGCTACTGCGAGCGAAAAGTAAATTGTCACTAAACAACAAGTTGACGATTTAGAAACAAGTTGTGGCCCCAGCTTAGCGATACGGCATTCAAATATGGGGGACTGCGGCACCGTATATCATCAAAAAGTTGCAAGCAACTCAAAACAAAGCCCTACGACGCATAACTGGTGCACCATGGTATATTCGAAACACCATACTACACCGTGACCTTAAGATACCTACGGTGATTGAGGAAATAAATTTTTTCAGCAGCCGATACAATGATCGTTTGCTAAAGCACCCCAATCCTCTGGCAAGATGTCTTACACACAACACAGCACCCGCCGTCGTTTGAAAAGACTTCACCCCAACGATTTCCTTAATAGAAAATCGTAATATTTTTTAGATGTTATGTTTTTCTAAGTCCATGTAAATTTCCTTATGATGATACAAATGTATAAAAACCGACTCGGTTGCTTGGACATTAATTAAAAAAGATTTCATTTTTTTTTTTTTATCCTGATTTTATTTTATATGTGTTTGCAAATGCTTCTTCTTTTTAGGGTTCCGTACCCATAGGGAACTAACGGGACCCTATTACTAAGCTTACCATGTCCGTCCGTCCGTCTCCTGCTCTATCTAATGAACCGTAATAGGTAGAGAGTTGAAATTTTCACAAATTGTGTAATTCAATTGCGTGTAGAAATAATAAAAATAAACATTTTTAGAAGCATTGTTCTTTAATTTAACCTTTTGTTTAACAATTTTTTGTTTTTTGTAGTATACTTTGAGCTGTTAATTGTAGTATACTTTTAGGCTATTAAATATAAACATAATTTTATATTTTAAGCAAAAAATCTTGTACGATGGTACGGAACCCTCCGTCTCTCCATGTACCTGTACCTTGACGTGGTGGTAGGGCTTGTGAGCGTCTGTGAAGGGCGGGGCTGTGCCATCGGACTGCTTATACAGTCCGGCAGGGTCACCCATGATGGGGAGGCCGGCCTGGAGACGTCAGACAAAATTAGGTACACGGCTGGGTGGCCGTTAAGCACCCCCCTAAGCCGGGATAGCGCGTGTCCATCGGCTTGATGTTTGCCCCTCTAGGCGCAGGGGCCACAACTGAGAAAAACTCAGCTGACGCCGAGGAAATCCTGAAAGAGGTGGTAAAGGAAGTGGTCAGGAGCGAGATGCCGGTAGCGGAAGTCAGCGTTCTCGCTGTCGAAAGCGAAGACACAAATGCCATCAACCTATGTCAAGGAGAAACGTAATTAACGTAGAGATGGCCAGCATTAGAGTTGCCCAAATCAACCTACATCATGCGAAGGCCGCCTCGGCGGTCATCACGCGGGCAACACTAAGGTCCAAAATGAGTATAGTGCTGGCCCAGGAACCCTGGGTATTCAGGGGTCAAATCAGATATTTGACAGCATCAAATATGCAGGTAATATGGGACATAAGATGTGATAACCCAAGAGCTTGCATTGTATTAACAAAATATATGAAATACTTATGTCTTCCAGAGTTCCTCTCTAGAGATCTAGTAGCGGTACAGATCCCGATCAACATCGACGGGCACACAAGAGAAATATTATTTGCATCAGGATACCTACTAGGGAAAGACACTCGGGCCCCACCCGATCTTGTCTACAAACTGGTAGAGTACTGTGAAAGGAAGAAGCTACCTCTGATACTTGGATGTGACGCCAATGCTCATAACGAGGTATGGGGAGCCCGGACACCAACAAACGTGGTGAGTACCTTCTTGAATTTATCATTAGTAGTAAATTAGAAATTCTCAATGTGGGTAACACACCCACTCTTCGTAACAAGCGTGAGAAAAGAAGTCTTGGACCTAACTTTAGGAAGTACCTGGGGATTAGGTCTTATTCAGAATTGGATAATCTCCAATGAACCATCAATGTCTGATCACAGAATACTGAGATTTGACTTGAAAGGGGCAAAATTAACGCAAAGAATCTTGAGGAATCCGAGGAAAACAAACTGGGATAAATACCTAAATAATCTGAGTGCAAACCTAAGACAAATAAAATTAGGAGACTGCATCAGAAATTCAATATAATTAGAAACTGCAGTGGAAGGCCTCAATAAAGTAATTAGTGACTCATTTGAGGATAGTTGTCCAATAAGCAAGGAAAGCTCTACCAAGGACGTACCTTGGTGGAACAACGATCTAATGAAACTGAGAACGGAAGTTCGTAGGTTATCAAACAGATCAAAAATTACCGGGGATTGGACTGAATACAGGAAGACTCTAACACTCTATAACAAAGAGATTAAGACAGCAAAGCGCATAAGTTTTAGAAACTTCTGCGGAGGCATTGAGCACACCAGTGAGGTATCAAAACTCTGTAAGGTGTTAGCCAAAGGCAGTAGTATTTCATCTACTAACCTTAAAAAAGGAGATGGATCCTTCACGGAAAGCGAAGAAGAGAGGGTAAAATTACTTCTTAACACACACTTCCCAGGATCTTCCACATGCGTGGTGGCAGGGACAGAACATACTGACAACCTGGGCAGAGTGTGCAGGAATGAATGGATCATAGCAAGTGAAATTTGCACGGAAGCTAGGATTAGATGGGCAATTAATACTTTTAAACCATTGAAATCACCTGGAGTAGACGGAATTTTTCCTGCTTTGCTTCAGAAAGGTTAGAACAGCTATCGGGTCCACTGACAAGAATAGCAAGAAGCAGTATAGCGCTAGGCTACATACCTATGATATGGAGAAGAGCAAGTGGTATTTCTGCCAAAGGTAGGGAAGAAGGACCCACTTCACCCTAAATACTTTAGGCCAATCTGCCTAACATCCTTTGTTCTAAAAACTTTAGAGAAGGTTGTAGATAAATACATCCGGACTACAGTTTTAGTACGAAATCCACTGCACTCTTGTCAGCATGCTTATAGAGCAGGGCATTCCGCTGAAACTGCTTTATACCAACTCACCAGCCTACTGCAGGATAGTTTAGAAAAGAAGGAACCGGCACTATGTGCCTTCCTAGACATAGAAGGTGCGTTTGACAATACTTCACATGACGCTATCAGAAGAGCTCTTACAAGAAGAGGGGTTGACAATACTCTAGCTTCTTGGATGAGTACTATGCTTCACACCAGGAAGGTAGGAATACCAACCAGTAAAGGAAGCATAATCGCCGACACCTCACGGGGCTGCCCACAGCCCCACTTATGTGGAGTATAGTAGTAGACGAGCTACTGGTTGAACTAGGAAACAGTGGCTTGTCATTTCAAGGCTATGCGGATGACATAGTCATCATTTGTAGAGGTAAATTTGAGGACACTCTATGTGAAAGAATTCAACTAGGAGTTAAACTAACGAAGAGATGGTGTGCCACTGTTGGGCTGAATATTAATCCAGCAAAAACAACGGTAGTACCATTCACAAGGAAGTAGAAACTTGTGCATCTTAAAACTATCCGTTTAGACAGCATAGAGATAGAACTTCAAAAAGAAGTAAAATTATTGGGTATCTATTTAGACCAAAAATTGATGTGGAAACCCCAAATTAAGGAGGTTAAACAGAAAGCCACCAAAACTTTCATGACGTGTAGAGCAATTGCAGGTAAGAGTTAGGGTTGCACACTAAAAATCATGCGTTGGATATACACAGCAATTGTCAGACCTATGATTACCTACGGGGCAATAGTCTGGGAAAACTGCACGAAGCAACAGACAGTAATAAACACCCTTAGCAAGATACAAAGACTTGCATGTGTATGTATAACGGGAGCTATGCGAACATGTCCAACTGCGTCAATAGAGGTACTCTTGAATCTCACTCCTCTGCATATCTACATCCAATCCCAAGCGAGGAGGGCGATTCTGAGGGTAGCTGGGAACAACATCAGCACAGGCGGTAATCTCAGCCAAAGGAAGACACAACTTCTCGCTGAGCAACTTCCTGAAACCTCGATGCCAAGAGACTCAAAACCCCCAACGTTCAGCTTTAAGAAGCTTTTTAAAACTGAACTTAGTAATAAGAAAAATTGGGAAGGTTTAATAGAAACATATAAGTTAAACTCCCTCACCGAGGATGGGGCCGGGGCGGGTGTATTTGGACAAGGGAAAAGGTACTTTGAACCATTAGGTAAGAACACTTCAATCTTTCAAGCGGAAGTATACGCAATAGATAGGTGTGCGCACTTTAATCTCGAACGGAACTACCGGAACCGCAGATAGCCAGGCAGCTATCAAAGCACTCAAATCTCACCAAGTCACATCGAAACTAGTGATGGAGTGCATTGATAAGCTGAACATCCTGTGGCAACTCAACCAGGTGCGGATTCTATGGGTTCCGGGACACGTAGGGATTTATGGAAACGAAATGGCAGACAAACTTGCCAGGAAAGGAGTAGGACCGGGTAACATCTCCTGTATTATCTGGGAGGAAGAGGACAAACAAAGGAGATTATACTGGGAAAAATTACCGGGGCTATCACACTCCAAATTAGCGCTAGGCACACAGACTTCCAGGAAGTTTACTACTGCTTAGTCATTAAAGGACGGTAGTTCCTACTAAGCTCCCGCTTTGTGCTTATAACTATTGCGGCTAATCTACCATCTCCAAGGAGTAATCGTGTATCGAGAAATCCCCCTGCTCCGGCAGCCTGCACATCGGATTTGGAGGTGCAAAATTCATGTTACGTTAACACAAGTTCTATAGCAGAAACCACAAAAAAGCATCACAACAACCACCACAACAACCATCAAAATGCATTCACCTTTAAGACGCGCACCACGATTGCCACATGGAATGTAAGGACACTCTATCAATGCGGTAGACTACACCAAGCCGCGGAGGAACTTAAACGACTCCACATCCAAATAATGGGCCTCTCAGAGTGCAGATGGAATGGATTTGGAGAACACCAGCTAACAACGGGTGAAAAATTTTTATACTCTGGTAGAGAACCAAACGATACCCATAATGATGGGGTTGGCTTTCGTTTAGGCAAAAATGCCAGCAAGTCCCTTATCACCTGGGAGCCAATAAACGAAGGCATAATAAAAGCGAGATTCTATTCCAAAGCAAGAAACATCACAATCATCCAAGTTTACGCGCCAACTGAATTAGCTGATGATGACTGCAAGCTGAACTTCTACAGCAAGCTGTCAGCCACTCTCTCAAAAACCCCAAGGGCGACATTATCATATGTATGGGAGACTTCAATGCAAAAGTGGATTCTAACAACATCAGCTTCGAACACATTATGGGCAAGCAAGGGCTCGGCATGGTCAACACCAACGGCGAAATGTTAATAGACCTTTGCAGCTCATATGACTTAGCAATTGGCGGTACACTCTTCATACATAAGAAATGTCATAAAGCGACTTGGATTTCACCGGACAACAGAACTGAAAATCAAATCGACCATATATGTATAAGCAGGAAGTGGCGAAAAAGCATGCTTGACGTACAAGCAAAGAGAAGTGTGGACATCGGCTCTGATCACCATCTTGTAGCAGGTCTGATACAGCTTAAGGTAGCTGCAATAAATCTTACCACAAATAAAGCAGCGAAAAAATTTGACGTCAGTAATCTAAAATGTAACAACATGCGTGCAGAATTTAGTGCCGCTCTTCAAGGAATTGATTCATCCGAGGCGGAATCCCAGGCCGGGTTAGAGCAGCAATGGAAGTATTTAAAAACGCGACTTCACGGTGCGTGCGAAAGCATACTGGGCTACTAACCAAAAGGAAAGAAAGATTGGATCAGTGAAGAAACCTGGAAAGTAATCCAGAGCCGAAGAGAGGCGAAACGAGATAGAGACCAAACAACAACACCTCAGCTTCGAAGCGCTGCATCACAGCGCTACAACCAGATTAATAAAGAAGTCAAAAAGATGTGTAGACGAGACAAGCGTAACTGGACTGATAGCCTAGCTTTGGAAGCAGAACTAGCAGCACAACAAAACAACATCAAAGCGATGTACGTCGTCTCACGCAAAATTACCGGTAAAGGTAGTGGAGCTGCACGTCCGATAAGATCAAAAGACGGAACCCTGCTAACGACAAAGAATGAACAGCTCAATAGATTCAGGGAGCATTTTACTGAAATACTCAACTCTTAGAACATTGACACGTCCGACATAGTTGCGCCAGAAATTAGAAACACACAAATACAGCAACAAAACAGAATAAGCTCTGCACCACCATCGCTGCAAGAAATCGTCTCAGCAATAAAATGCTTAAAAAACAACAAATCGCCGGGATACGATAGAATCCAGGCTGAAGCTCTGAAAGTGCGCCCAGAACACACGACGAAACTTCTACTTCCAATATTCAATTCTATTTGGGCAGAGGAGAAGATTCCCGAGGACTGGTTGCAGGGTATTTTGGTCGTTCTCCCAAAGAAAGGCGAGCTCTCTCAATGTAAAAACTATCGCGGAATTATGCTCCTATCCATCACGTCCAAAGTACTGTCCAGTGTACTTTTAAGCCGCATTAAATCACTACTTGATCAATCTCTGAGAAAACAGCAAGCTGGCTTTCGCCCAAGCCGCTCATGCGTTGATCAGATTAACACTCTACGTATCATAGTTGAATTAATGAATAAATGGCAGTCGACTCTTCAACTTGATTTTGTTGACTACAGCACGGCGTTTGGGAGGCGCTCAGATCTAGAGGAGTTCCTGAGAAGCTGACAGCTTTAATCAGAGCACAATATGCGGACTTCAAGTGCAGAGTACTCCACAATGGCGAGCTTTCAGACAGCATCACAGCCAGCGCAGGTGTTCGCCAAGGATGTTTACTCTCACCGATTCTTTTCCTCATCGTTATTGATGACATCCTACATAAATCCATGGATGGCAAGCGAAGGGGCATCTACTGGAACTTCACTGAACATCTTGAAGATCTCGCGTAAGCAGATGATATTTGCTTGTTATCTGTGAAGCACTCCGACATGCAAGCAAAGCTGCACGATCTGTGCGCCGAGTCGGGTAGGGTTGGCTTAAAAATCAACATCGACGAAACAAAAGCAATGAAAATGAACACCAAAAACAACGACAATTTTATGATACATGGCAAAGAAATTGAACAAGTCGAAGATTTCACCTACCTAGGCAGTATAATATCCGCGGAGAATAGTGCAGGAAAGGATATTTGCGCCAGAATAAACAAAGCAATAAGCATATATGCACAGCTGCGTCAAATCTTGAACTCGACGCAATTATCCTTCCAAACAAAAATAAGACTATTTAAATCCAACGTTGTCTCAGTACTACTCTACGGATGTGAGACCTGGCTTGTAATCGACCATCTAACTGGAAAGATTCAGAGCTTTGTCAACAGATGCCTACGGTGTATTCTCAGGGTGGCCAAATGTCATCAGTAATTACGACCTATATAAAAAATGCAAATTGGAACCTATGGCCAACTGTATATAACTACGAAAATGGAGATGGATAGGCCACACATTGCGAAAAGATGCCACAGAAGTATGCCGACAAGCTTTTGACTGGAACCCCCAAGGAAGCCGTAAGAGGGGTCGCCCTAAGACCACGTGGAGGAGATCCGACATGAAACGAAACTCAAATGGAACTACTGAGTTTTCATTATCATGCGGCTTCAATTCATCTATTAATTGATGGCACAATATTTTTGAAAATCGATAATTTTTCACAAAACTATTGTCCGACATTGAAAATGGATCACTATTGTCACGCAATGATTTTAACACATCATCCAAAATTTCCGCGAGCAAAAAACAAAACACAAGATTATCCATTTTACAGAGCGATAACAGTGCACACAAATACTATATTTAACATTTTTGTCCAATTATCGACAGACCATCTTGGCTGAATGATTTTCTATTTCAAAAGCTTTGATGGTAAGAGCTTTTCTTGTGATGCAAAAATGACTTAAGAGCGAGGGAATGATGATGTTCAGCGTTAACAAAATCATTTCTTTTTTGTGATGTTTCTGAGAATAGGTGCGTTAGTATTATTAAAATTTCCTCTTAAATGTATATAGGGATGATTCAGTAAACTTAGTTTTTGTCCAGGAATCTTCAGCATTCTTTACGGACTCTTCTTTTCTTGCAAGTATTTTATTTTTTTTATTTTATTTGTATAATGCTAACCGAAAGTTAAAATTAGAAGTTAACAAAAATTTTTTTAAATAGCCATTGCAATTGTGATTTCTCAGCACAATTGCTTTTTTTTGGGCTAAGTTCACGTTTTTTCTGAATTTGGATACAGCAGTCAATGCTTGTCACCGTAGCTTTTTTTTTCAGTTTCCTGTTATGCAGGTGCAATTTTTGCTGTGCTGCTATAATTAATTGATTCGTGTGGCCTTCAGGAAATTCTGGATTTGAATATGTTAAGGAACCGTAAACTGTCGACAACATCATGGAAGGTTTTAAAACTGGAGGATCCAAAATGCGAAATTTGTACTGCAACTTTCGTGTAAAGCAAGCTCATCTGATCATTGGTGTGGTCGTACACGCGCATTCATATGGTATAGGTCAGCAACGACACTAACAATAAAGGTGAGCGCTACCGAGAGGTCAGGTCTATGTCCCAAAAGCATCTGATAACAACGGTCGGCCAAGTACCACTCAATCCAGCTGTGAGGCGTCGAGTATATACCCATGCATATCTGAACGATCTTTTGGCATAGCATGTAGCTCCTTGTTGTACCAAACGGCAAGATTCTGAATTTCAGCCGTGACCACAACCACCAACACCCTTTTTGCTTCTCATTCGGAGGGGATATGTCCACCTTTAGCCAACCGAACATTGTCGCCTCTACATCCTCTGCCACGTTGTATCAGCTTTTTGTTCATCGCACGGTCTATATTATTTTCCCCCCTCTCTTTATTTACCATCAATCCCAGATTGGGACAATCATTAAATTTAATCTTAATAACTATATATAGAAAATATACATATACACATACAATGCATTTTTAGTGGGTTATGGGAAAAGTTACATAAATGTGTGTTTATTAGCCTGCTTCTCTGAATGGAAAATTTAACGGGTGATATCGCTTTAGTCTTCTTTTAGTTGAACTGTTGTCGAGTAGGTTTATTGCCAGGTTGTTTGGATGATCAGATAGTCTTTTGATGTACCACTGACTAAATCGATTGATTTCTTCTGATACCCATAGATATTTGAGTTCTTCATGAATTTCCTGATTGCTAGTTCACAAATGACCGCCAGTTGCCATTCTCAAGACTTTGTTTTGGAACCTCTGAATGATTTTAATGTTTGAGTCACTAGTCGTGCCCCACAACTGAATACAGTAGGTCCAAATCGGTTTAAGTATGGCCTTGTATAGTAGTAGCTTATTCCTTATTTAGAGTTTGGAGTGGCGTCCAATGAGCCAGAACATTTGCTGAAGTTTCGCGTTTAAATGGTTCTTTTTTGCCATGATATGAGGTCGCCATGTGAGTCGTCTATCAAGAGTAAGTCCATGATATTTACCAGTCTCTGCGTAGGGAATTGTAACATCATTTCATTTGACCAGAGGGCAGTTTTCTCTTCTTTTTGTAAACGTTGTGCGATACGATTTTTCAAGGTTGACTACAATGTTCCATCTGTTTAGCCAAACTCCAAAAGCGTCAAGCTGTTCTTGCAGCATCCTAGAAGCCCCGGCGAGAGTCATAGAAACGGCTATAAATGCAGTGTAGTCTGCGTAGGTGACTGTGGTAAGGGAATGGTCTCCAGTGATGGGTAGATCTGCGGTGAAAAATGTGTACAAAACGGGGTCTAGCACACTATCTTGGGAAACACCTACCCTGACCTGAATAATTGAGGATTCAGCATCGCTGCATCGAACATACAATTTCCTATTCTCCAGATAAGATTTCATGAACAAGTAGTATGGAGTTAGCAGCTGCATCTTCATCTTATAGAGCAAACCGGCGTACCACACACTGTCAAACGACTGTTTCACATCTAAGAGCACTGCCGAGCAGTACTGCTTCTCTTCTTGAGCCAACAAAATACGCTCCACTAGCATTATGCAAATGCTCAGCAAATGCGATAGCTTTTTATTTATTTGAGCGACATTATGTCCCAGACGCGTTTTACACAGGTGTCAATCTTTTGGTAGCGAAACTGGTTAATATGAGTCTTTCTGTGTAGTATTCTTCTAGGCGAAGATTTTGTGATCGCAGATACATTGAGTAACAGCAGTACTGAGCCGTGATCAGAGCAGAGATTTTGACAATTTGTTGCATTTGCCTTGCTTGGATCAATCCCTCTCGACATAGCAAAGGCAAGAAAATCTGGAGGTTTATTTAAATCGGTAGGCCAGTATGTAGGTTCATCCGACGAGTGGCAATGAAGATTGTTTGTTTGAACACACCTGTACAACCCTTGACCTTTAGGGTTGTTAACTCTTGATCCCCACCAAGTAAGTTTGGCATTAAAGTCACCACCAATGAGAAACCTGGGCCCCAGACTATCAAGCAACTGTTGAAACATGCCATTAGTGACCCTATTGCGTGGCGGAATGTACACTGCTGCCGATATCAGGACTCCTATGGGACTCAGAATTTTTGTGTTGGCATATTGTGCCCATTGGAGGGAAGCTCTATAAACTTCAGACGACTTCTCAGCAGGTTAGCTGCACCGCCTCGAGCTCTGCCATTTGGGTTATTTGCCCAGAAGATCTCATATCCATTTATTTTAATGAACAATTTTTATTAAAGTGAGTTCCAGAAACCAACAGGGCATGAATGCAATTGGTTTTTATAAATTGTTCGACCTCAGATCTGCGTTTATAGCCATTTCACACTGAGCATTCAAAGTACATTTGTCAAATGCTGCATTCAACAACAACAACAGGGAAAAGTGACGCAAATTTTTAGTTGTTGTTGTAGTAGAAAATGTACATTCGATAAGAATGCAACTAAAATGCTGTTTGTGAAATTGGTTACTCAACTCAGTGCTGGTTAATAGTTGCCTTTTTTTAGGTAATTCGATTTTCTTTCTCTTTTTTTTGTTGCGCGCCAACAGAAAACAGCTGATCATTGAACAAAACAATTTGACGAAAATTTTAAATTGTAATTTTTTTTTGAAATATTACTAAAATAAGTAGCAGGAATAAAAAAGGAAGCTGCAAGAATTATTTGCATACAATGCAAATTGTTCTCAATCATGTATTTCTCGCACAATTTCCATTTTAATTTCTTACAATTGGCTACAACGTTCTATTAGTATGTGCAACAAAACAAAAAACAGCTGTTCCGAAAATACAAAATGCAATGTGAACACTTTTTATGAATGCTGCATTGAATACTCAGTGTAAAATGGCTATTACACAAACCGTTAGCATTCCATAGTACTATGCGCAGGCTTACTTGCATAGCTTTTTTATTATGGTAGTGAGCATTTGCGTTATGACTGTAAACTGGTTCAACATTTGTTCCATTCGCTTAATCAAGAAGTTTGATTTACTCTCTTGATTCAGTTCTGGCTGGTTACTGGGTAGGAAGGGAATTTGACGGCCTTTTGTAGCCGTAGCAAAGCTAACATTTGCATTGACTTCCTCATTTGGAATTTGTTGTTCTCCAATTAGATTTGCAGTGCTTGTCTTTGGCTTTGGTCCATACAATTGTTTGGCCTTTTGGTAAGCTTTGTAGCCTTTGTATGAGCTGCATGCTCCCCTCACAGTGAGCGCATTTGTCAGGATCATTTCTGGTCTTCTTGCATTCAAGTGTAATGTGATTTTGCCCACATTTTACACACTTGAATGGTAGTCTACAATATCGTTTTATATGACCGAAGCCCTGGCAACGTTAGCATTGAATGAGATCATCGAGTTTCTTCGGATGCACAACATTTACTATAAATCTGCAGAGACGGTTAATCTTAAAGACTTCAACATTGTTGCTTGATGGCTTTAAATTGACAAAGAACATCTACTACATTAGACTCTTTGTTGATTTGTTGTCCACATTTTTAATGTGCCTGGTGATATGACCCAATTCACGCAGATTGTCAGAGTATCGGTATCGCCGGTTGGAAGAGTCAAGATTAGCCTTGAACTTATCATACATTTCTTTGTCATTTAGCATCATTATTCTGATTTGACCATCACGCTCTGCTTTATAGTCAAATTGTTTGTCTTGACCGAAAACATTGATTATGGCAGCAATCACAGCATAATTCGAAGTTGAGCATTCAAACAGCCAAGACGTGCTTACCGCTCAAATATATGTGTGCTTTAACTTTTTAAGTTTTCTAAACGTTGTTGTTTTTTTTTTTTACATTCAGATACAATAATTCAAGTGGAAAAGTGAAAACTATAGTGCTAATATGAGCTCTGCTCATCAAAAGAACTAAAAGCCACCATCAAAAACAACGAGAAACGCTTATTTCTCGTTCGTCTCAACTGAACAGAGAAACAATAATAATGTTCCCCTTCTAAGCACAAACTCGCCTGAGCTTAAGAAACAGACACTCACTACCATGGAGTTCGCAGTGCCCTTGTCTGCAAACTCCTTTTGATAAAACACCGGTAACAACTGCAACAAACAACACACAAAGCCCATCTTATACAACAACAGCTAAATCAGCATCAACAACAATGCACTCAGCAACTGCAACGATCGTTTCGTGGCATGCAGTTACTGCAACAACAACTAGCACCACTACACAAAATCGTAATAACAACAACAATTCGCCCAATCAGGATTTGATCACGTCATCGGTCACATCGGCGACAGTTTCACCCACAATAAAAATACTAAAGCAAGTAAAAAGTGCTAGCGGTAAAAGAAACCGCAAAACGCAATCACCGGACAAATTGACAGAACAAACGCAAAATAACACCAAAAAGCAACGAAGCAAATTACATAAAACGGCACAGACTACAGTACAAGAACACTGGTCAAACAAAAACAAGAAGATGCGATTAAACAAAAATACAACTGTTTCAAATGGTGATAGTTGCTACACCAATTATTATCGCCCAATAACAACTATCATGGACAGTGAAACTACTGTAGATGAACAAATAATAGATCGTAAAGATGATGATTCTATACCTCCAGTCATAACTACAGTTAAAATTCCACCTATTACTGTGCTAAAGAAAAGCTCTAGATATATTCATGATATGCTAAAGAAAATCAAAATCGACACATATTACATTAAAACCATATCAATTGGCATAAAAATATTTGTAAATAACCTTGAATGCCACAACACTATTTGCGATCAACTCAAAAGCGATAATTGTGAGTTTTTCTCTTATGAGAACAGAGAAACTAAGCCATTTAAAGCCGTCCTCTCTGGTCTAGATAAGTTACCTAATGACGAGATTAAAACAATGTTAATTTCTCATGGTCTACAATGCAATGATGTTAAAACAATTGAAAGAACAACAAGAGCTGGTTTTAAAATTCTGTTATATGTAGTATATCTGGTAAACAAATCTACAACTCTTCAAAAACTGAGGAAAGACCATCCGTACATCAACCATACTAAGGTTCGCTTGGAATATAAAACAAAGTCACCTAGCAAACTAACACAATCTTACAACTGTCAACTTTTTGAGCACGGGTCAAACAGTTGCAATGTCGCCACATCGTGTGCTTTCTACGCCGGCCGCCATAAGACGTCATTGTGCCCAGACACAGGAATACTTCGTTGTGCAAACTTCAGAGGTGCTCACCCTTCTACCGACGCTGCCTGCCCTTGCCGGGCTTCGTATATTGCCTTGATTCAAAAGAGGTCGCCAAACCCCAAACAGTACTTAAACCAAAACAACCCAGCTCAACTCAACGGTAGTGACCAGCACAATAATTACAGCACTAGCGCTGCTCCTAATACTAAAACAAATACTCCAGTTATGCAAAGTCAATTGCCTGCTCTAAGCTATAGGAACGCTCTCGTCGGCTCCCAAGAAAGAGCACCACCCACATACATGAAGACGACAAGAGGGTCAGCTGATAAATCGAACGCCGATCTATTTTCGTTTGAAGAAATAACCTCTATTACGTCAGAGCTTATGGACAAACTCCAAAGATGTTCAAATAAGAGTGAGCAATTTAATGTTATAACACAATTAGTACTTAAATATATCTATAGTAATAAATAATGTAGATTATATAAATATTATGGCATAGAATGCTCGTGCCGTCATTGCAAAGCGACTTGAACTAGTTCATTTGCTCAGCAAAAATCAAATTCACATCTGTCTTGTTAGCGAAACATGGCTAACGCATAATAACAAATTATCCATTCCTAACTACCTTGTCTATAGAAATGATCGTGCAACTAATAGAAGCGGAGGTGTTGCTATTATTGTCCACAAGTCTATAAAGCATGAACAAATTAAAAGCTTAAACACACATTTTATTGAAAATATTACCATAAAAATATAGACAGACTCCAATAAAACGCTCAAAATTTATTCGGCGTACTTTCCTGGTCCTTCAGCCAAATGTTTAAACAATCATTGCATTACTTCATTGACAACCAAGAACATTAAAAGTATGTTTAAGTCTGACTTGCTTAAAATATCTCGATTAGATGGTGACTACATAGTGGGTGATGACTTAAATTGCAGAAATCAATTCTGGAACTGTTCCAGGGCGAACTCTTTTGGTAATAACCTTCATGAGCTCTTGTCCTTAGGGAAATTTTCCATTCTATTTCCCAAAGACTCAACCTATATACCGGCAAGTTATAAAGGTAAACCGTCCACTCTTGATATCTTTCTTACAAATTTGCCGACAAACTTTTTTGAGCCTGTTGTTCATGCAGAGCTTTCATCTGACCATCTTCCCGTTTTATTCAAATTCAGTAAAAGAGTTAAAATTACTAAACCTGAAACATATTTGCTTTACTCAAAAGCTGATTGGAGGAAGTTTAAGCGTCTCCCTAGTGTTTCATCTCATGAAAATCTTGACTTCTTTCAGAACTCAGAATCTGATTCTGAAGCTATTGACTCGATGGCCGACATACTTCAAATAGATATAATAAATGCTATTACACAGTCAGTACCTGCAAAGCTAGTTAAGCCAATAGTCCGTAAACTTCCACCATCCATTAAAAACATCATTACTCTAAGAAACACAACCCTAAAGAAATGGATTAGAACAAGGCAACCCATCTTTAAAGCCAGAGTAAATTTATTAAATTATGAAATTCGGAAGAAGCTATTTGAACTAAATAATGTCTCTTGGAATCATAAATTGTCTAAATTAGGCAAAAGTACCACACCCTTTTGGAAACTCACAAAAATCATCAAAACCAAAAAGCAACTTATTCCAAGTTTCAGCTTCAATGACAGTGTTTACAATACTAGATTAGAAAAGGCTGACTTACTTGTCGACATATAACACCAGCAAACTGAGACCTACTCTGATTCGACCACATCTGAAATTGTGCGAAATTCTCTTTGTGACCTCACTGACCCGTTAGTACATTCATCTAGCCCTGAAATCACATCTGAGGAAGTTCAGGTTATCATAAAATCACTTAAAAATAAGAAATCTCCGGGTATCGACCAAATTCCTAACATTTGCCTTAAACAAATACCTTGTGAAATATGAATATGTTAAAATTGGATATTTTCCTTTAATATGGAAAATCCCTAAAATCATCCCCATTCCAAAGCCAGGAAAACCTCCCGATTCTCCAGATAGTTACCGGCCAATAAGCTTACTATGCGGCTTCTACAAAATCCTCGAACGTCTAATTAAGATCAGATTAAACTTACACCTAGAAAAAAATTCTATTTTACCAACAGTCCAATTCGGATTTCGATCTTTTCTTAACTGTATTCACCCCCTTGACCAAATCTCTAAATGTGTCAAGGAGATCTTGGCTCTTAAAAAGTCAGTTGGCATGGTAACACTCGACATAGAAGCCGCTTTTGATACAGTTTGGCATAATGGCCTGATTTTTAAATTAATATCTTATAATACCCCTATTTACATTACTAAATTAATACAAAGCTTTCTAACTGATGGGTACTTTCACGTTAGTCTAAACGGAACTGACTCCAGTAGGAAGCTAATAAGTGCTGGTGTCCCACAGGGTTCTGTGCTCGGACCCATCCTTTATAATATTTACACTTACGACATCCCTTTGCTTGAAAGATGTAGTTCGCTTATTTTTGCGGATGACACAGCTCTTTATAGTATTGGTAACACATGCACAGATACTGTATACGAGTTATTCTAGATAAAAAACTTCTATTCAGTGAGCATATCAATAAAACCATAGACAAAATATATAAGACGGTACGTATCTTATTCCCGTCTCTCTTGCTGCAAATAAAAAAAAAATCATCTAATATTGTACAGCTACGTGTTGACAGGTACTTCCCCTCCTAGTTTTCGACTAGCTTTCATGAAGTACCAGCTTTATTTTAGATTTAAGTATTATAGTTTAAGTTTAATTTTTTTTTTTTTTTTGTTCCAAGGATTTTAATGCCATCTTTCCTTGGGTAATTTAAATGTAACAACAATAAATGTTAATAATTAAATTAATTAAGCCAAAATTATGATATTTCAGCTGTACAGTAAGTCTAAACTCTGATAAATATTAGTTGCTAGCTTTAAGTAATATTATAAAATGTATATACATACATGTATATGGCGAATAAAGCAAATTATCATCATCATCATCATCATGTCACTTATAACAGCAATATCGGGGATAAAGATGGGTGAGGTTTTGATGACCATAGACTTTTTTACCGTTTGCTGGGCAGTCTCAATAGAATTAGAAACGTCTTCATCCATATTGTCTTCCTCTATGATGTTAGCTAGCAGTTCAAAGCGATTGGCTGTAGAAGTAGAGAAGTTCTGGTTTTCCTTAGAGGTTCCGGGGAGATGCTTTCGTTTGACTTCACCTTCTTTAGTATCAGAAAAACTTTTCACGAGTATACTTGAGCCCAAACTGCCATCAATACAGTCTTCTACCTTGGACATCTTGCATGACGTGGCAGTTTTTTTTTCCATTTAAACTACTTTTGAGTGGAACAGGCTTTTGCCAATCCACTTCTGTTTCTGGTGGATATTCCATACTTGCGTCGTTGCTATTATATTCAAAATGAAATCAAAAAAGAAACAACAAGAAAACACCACCGATGTACTGTAATCAAGATTAAATCAGACTCTTGGCTGGGCCAAACAGAAAGAAAACGAATAGCACACCAAAAGAGAAGAGTACTAAATATAACAGTAATTCGATAAATCGACGAACGAATGAACTTATGCAATATACGTAGACACGTCCGCACTCTAAGAGTGTATGATCGCAACTCAATATAGGAATTCAAAATAAAAATTATAAAATTTAAAATTAAAACTAAATTTATTTAAATTAAATTAAAAGTCAGTCTCTGATCCGGTGCGGGAATTTTTTTGTAACAAATTGCGACCTATGCCCCTACTCACAGCCATGTGTGGTCAGAGACATATAAACTTCAATAATGCAGACGGTACTGATGACCCAAATTATCCAGTTCATCTAGCATGCAGTGTCATCAAGAATCCCGTAACCAGCGAAGGACGATGGAATTAATCGACGAGGGCGAGATCTCAGGCGAGAGGACTTGATAGAACTTATTATATTGTGTGCATAAAATTCTGAAAGGATCGTTTAGGGCATAGTTAGTGATACATCTATTAAAGGCTAAGGAGATGAAATTTCTGGTATGATAACTAGGGATAGAAAAGTTCAACAGACTTCTTAACTCAGGAGAGTCAATTTTCCCGACTATCCCGCTATCCTACGATGCACCAAAGATGGAAGACTGATCAGAAAGAGCGTATTAGAGTAAGATGGCAACAGGGAATTAGGATTCTAATTTAGGCCACGAAGGGCAAACGGAAGGAATTGTTGCTGCACAGACTCAATTCGATCTTGATTCTTTATATATTGCGGTGACCAAATATAAGAGCAATACTCATGGAGTGGATGCACGACAGATATAAAAATAATCTTTAAGATATAAGGGTTATTAAATTCTATAGACCAATGTTTAATAAAACCAAAAAATCCTTCGCCTTATTTACGATAGAAGATATATGTTGATTAAAACACAGCTTAAGATCAAACATGATACCAAGGTCATTAAACGTTGAGACACGCTCAAGTTGGACGTTATCAATCTTGTAAGTAAACAATTTAATTTAAAGATATCTAGATATAAATAATTTAATAAACACCAATAATATAAAGAATCAAGATCATAGACCAGAAAGAGTGGAATTAAATAAGACTCGCTGAACCCTATTTCTTCAATAAGATGCAATCCAACAAAGAAGATATAGAAAACCTAAAAGGCCAAGTTTATGTACAAGCAGATCTTGATTAACAGAATCAAACGCTTTACTGAAGTCAGTGTAAATAACATCAGTTTGACGTTTGTCTCTAAAACAAAGATTTACAAAAGTTGTAAACTGAAGCAAGTTTGTAATTGAAGATCGCTTCTTCATAAAACCGTGTTGACATGGAGAAATAATTGTTTTACAAAAGTGATATAGGGTTGAAGTCATATGAAGCAATACCTCTGTAATTGGATATGTCAGCTTTGTTACATTTTTTGTGTAGGGGAATAATAAAGGATTTCTTCCAGATAGGAGGGAAATATACGCTCTGAAGTGATAAAGAGAAAAGTTTCAAAAGCAGCTTACACAGAAGCTCAGCACAGTGCTTACGTAGACAACTAGGAATTTGTTTGGGCCAGGTGAGTAAGTGGAGGTCAACGATATAAAATGTTTAAGAAGGCACTGCCCACTAATTAAATGAGTAACAATGAGGTTACAATGGGAAGTGGGATATGAATAACGGTTTTGAATAAAGGATTGAGAGGAATAAGGTAATTGAAAGAATTTTGCAATTAGGTCTGCAATACCCAAAACACTGTGGGCTTGCTCGTTACCTAAATACAATGATGAGGGAAATAAAGAAGACTAGCGTTTTGAGTTCACTAAGTTATAAAACTGCTTAGGGTCACGTGAAAATTGCAGTTTACAACGTGAGAGATACTTGCTATAACAAAGATTATTTAATGAAAGGAAATTAACCCGGGCCATACGAAAGTTAGCAAAAGCAATAGAAGAGCCAGAACTCGTGAATTTTTTATATAGCTTAATGTTCTTCAGATTATAAAGTGTTCTTGTAAACCAAGTTATTGGTTGTATGATACTTTCAAAACAGCGTTATAGGGGACATAGACATCAAAAATATTGTATATAACTTCATAGAAAAAATTAATAACAGTAGTCATATCACTGCAATTATGCAAAAAATACCAATCTATTCCGAGAAAGACTGCATTTAGTTAGGCAATGTTATGTATAGGGATTGAATTGTAAACTATTGTCATCTTGCTTTAACATTTATTATATATATAAGTTTATACATTTAAAAGAATTAATATGTTACATTGTTACTCAATAATGAGAATTAAAGTTAGTCTTAATACAGCCCTCAACCAGTACACACGCTTATTTCGCAAACACAACATATTGGCGACGAGGTATAAACAAAAAACAACTGTTTCGTGTCGCGTTCCGTTGAAACGAAATATAAACAAACAGCAAACAACAACTGTTTGGTGTCGCGTCCCGTTTTGAAAAGATGTCGAACGAACAGAATGCGTTCCAATTATTGCTTGCTCAACAGCAACTTAGCCATGTGTTCTCCATTCCACACATTTGAGAAGGAAAAGAAAAACTGGAAGTCATATTTTGAGCAGTTGTCACAACATTTCCAGGCATATTCGGTGCACTCAGAACAGAAAAAAAGGCTTATTTTCTTTCATGGATTGGCGCAAATATATTCGAATTATTGAAAATATTTGTGGAAGTGACAACTTAAATGACTACACATACAAAAACTTTATCGAAAAACTATTGGAACATTTCTCAACAAAACGCCGCATCATTGCCTCTCGATATGAATTTTTTAAAAGAGAGATGAGAGAGTCAAAGACACATAGAGAGTGGGTAGCTGATTTACGTGGTTTGGCGCGAGGGTGTCAAAATGTAGCGCTAATGGGTGTTTGGAAAACTATACAGATGAGATGATCCGTGATCAGATCATTGTACACACGCCATACGTGTCTGTACGCACAGCTGCTCTTCAAAAGTTACAACCAACTCTTGAAGATATTCTCATATTAGCTGAAACATATGAGACGACAACAAGGACGTTAGCAACATTGAAACAAAATTCGGAAAAACAAATGCCTGTCAACGCAATGCATACACACAAGAAAACAAAAATTCAGAATAAGCAACAAAGTGCAGAAATGCTCTTAAATCGTGCTATGGCTGTGATTCTCTCACACAAGACAGAATTGCAAATTTCGCGACGCTGTTTGTAACAAATGAGTTAAAAAGGGACACATAGCTGTCGTTTGTCTTTGCAAAAAATTGATTTCATAACACTATTTTTTACATTTTTAATGCATTTTCACGTTGTGTTCAACACTAAATGCATGTTTTTCAGTGTTTTAATACACTGATGATACTTATTTACTAAAAAATGAGATTGAGCGAATATTGAGAGCGTAACAAGCCAAATTGGCTTCACCTTTATTTCTTACACCATGGAAAAGAATAAAGGCAGAGATCAAAAGCAAAACGATCGGTTCATTGCACAGTATCACAGGACAAGTAAAAGAATATTCAAATAAAAATATAAAAAAGGACTAACTTTGGCTATGCCGAAGTTGTAATACTCTTCACGCCCCAGCTAGTGGTCCGAGGGTCTTGAAATTTATAAGGTTGGTGGCTATGGGTCAGACACTTATAGTGTCCAAATTTTAAGTCGATAGTACAAAAAACAAAACAGTTTTTCTAATAAGAACTTTCATTTGGATCCCGGTTTGTATGGGGAGTACCACTCCTAGTAGTCCGAGGGTCTTGAAATTTTCATGGTTTGTGGATATGGATCAGACTTATGAAAAACCCTTTTTCTAATAAGAACATTAATTTAAAAGGGGGTATGTATGGGTGGTACAACACCACCCATCCCCGCCACCCCCCCCCCCCCCTAGTAGTCCGATTCGGCTGATTCACGAAATTTCAGCTCTCTAGCTCAAAAACTGAAGTACTAGGAGTGCAAACAGACGGACAGACGGACATGACTAAATCAACTCGTCTAATCGAGCTGATCTAATATATATACTTTATGTGGTCTTCAATGTCTCCTTCTGTATGTTACAAACTTCATGACAAACTTGTAATACTATTCACTCCCGTGAAGAGTATAAAAATTATCCACCTAGAAATTCTAAACAAGATAATACCATTTCAAATGGATTCAGGTGCCACAGTTTCAGTGATAAATTCTATTATTTACATTATTAAAAAACGCCAAGTTAAAAAAATGTTTACGAGTATTACATGCATTTGGCCAGACACCAATACTTTTGTTGGGAGAGCTACACACGGTTGCGAAGTGTGGAGATAAAGAAAAGCAAATAACAATAATTGTTGCAGACGTAAGGAATTCACACAATCTTTTTGGGTTAAAATTATTTGAATTATTTGGTTTCGACAATTTTAAGGAAGAAGCAGAGATATTAACACAAGCAGGTATATAGAAGCCCATAAAATTTAGTAACTGGGCGTCCCCAATAGCACCTAAGCCAGGTGGTGAATTCGAATATGTGGTGACTTCATGCAGGCTGTTAACGCACAAATCGATATTAAGCAGTACCCGTTACCGACAAAAGAGTCACTTTTTCATATAATACGTCATGGTAAGCAGTTTAGTAAAATTGATTTGAAAGGTGCATATCTACAAATGGAACTGGATGAGGCTTCAAAAGAAATCATGGTTGTAAACACGCCGTTGGGCATTTTTCAATACCAACGTATCAGCGCTATCTTGAACAACTTTTAAATGATATAGAAGGTTGTGGTAATTATCTGGATGATATCATAATCTCAGCGCTTACAAGTGAACTACATCTGCAACGTATAGAGCAAGTACTAAGTATTCTACAGGAAAATGGCTTAAGAGTAAAAATGGAAAAATGTTTTTTTTTAAGATGAAATAGAATATTTAGGTCCATCAATTAGTGCAAAAGGCATCCTACCTGACTTTTCGGGATTAAAGTCAGTTGAAAAACTAACGCCGCCAGCTAATTTGCAACAATTAGAAGCTTTTATGCGTAAAGTAAATTATTATGGCTACTTTGTACCCAAATATTCACAGTTGGCTGCGCCTCTAAATCAACTTCGCAGAAAGAATGTTACATTTACGTGGGGACCACGGCAGCAACAGACCTTTACAGCATTAAAATCGCACATTATTAATGCAACACAGTTAGCTCATTTTGATGAAAACTTAACACTTATTCTAGCCACTGATGCTTCGTCTTTTGGCATTGGTGTAGTAGTGTCGCATATCCAACATGATGGCAGAGAAAGACCTATCGTTTTCGCATCTAAAATCTTAGACAAACATCAAGTGAAGTACATCCAAATAGAGAAAGAAGCTTTATCAATTATTTATCACCAATACCTATACGGCAGGAAGTTCGTATTAATAACCGACCACAAGCCGCTGGTAACTATATTCAACCCGAATAAGCATTTGCCGTTGATGACTTCAAACAGGTTACAACGTTGGGCTTTTATTCTCATGGCCTACAACTTCGACATTCAATACAGGACAACATCTGCGCATGGCAATGCTGATGCTCTTTCCCGCCTACCTTTGGGTACTGACAAAGAGTTTGATGAAGGAGAAGAAGCATGTAATAGTATCATTGAAGTATCATCACCGATCAATGCAGAAACTATTCAGAAGCATATACAAAACGATGTCACCATTAAAGAAGTTTTAAAATATGTTTAAAAGGGTTGGCTAGGAAAACTACAGTCTGGTAGCGAAAAGCTATTGCCATATTTTCATCGAAGATTTGCTTTTCCCATTAACTATCAGATGTTATGCTTGCATACGGATTCTAGTCGCATTGTAATTCCGTACACCTTGCGAAATCATGTACTGAAGCTTTTACATGATGGTTGGGGTATAGCTATAATGAAGCAGATAGCTAGACAACATGTATGGTGGCCAGGCAGAGATGAAGACATAAGCAAACTCGCTGCAACGTGTTTCAATTTGTAAAAGTGACAACCCGGCTCCTCCAAAGGAAGTTCAAAGTTGGCCAGTAGCAGAAATAGCATGGGAAAGGATACATATTGATTTCGCAGGCCCAATATTATTTGCGTGGACGCATACTCGCAATTTCCGTTTGTCGTCCAAACACCATATCAGCTTTGACAGTTATTTTCGCAATAGAGGGATATCCCAAAACTCTGGTTAGTGATAATGGGCCTTAACTAACCTCTGATGAATTCAGTAATTTTTGCAAACTACATGGAATTAAGCATATCACTACAGTACCATTCCATCCAGCATCAAATGGCCTAGCAGAACGTTTCGTTTCAAACATCTGTTACAAAAAATATCAAAGATGGGTTCGCACTGAAAACAGTAGTAACTAAATATCTTGCTTCTTATAGATTTACACCAAATACTGAGGGAAAATCACCGGCAGAATTGATTCATGGTTGGCAAGTCCGTACCATATTAAGTCAATTGTTCGAGCAACCTGTCAAGTATACATCGAAGAGAGATGTTACCAAATATATTCCAAACCAGACGGTTTATGTTAGAAACTACGCTAAAGGAGAGAAATGGGTCGAAGGAATTATAGATCGTCCAATTGGCAAAATGCTTTTTGTTGTTCGCACTTCAAATGGTTATGTGAAGCGTCATGTGAATCAGATGAAGCCAAAATTGTCCACAGGCATACAAGTTAGAAACTCGTAATTTTGCTGGGCTCCTGATACTCCGCAATTGATCTCCAATGAGTTTCCTAAAGGTCCAGAACAGCTGATGTTACCACAAACAGTTCCTGTTAATACAGACCATACAGAAAGTTCATCACCTAACCAGCAATCGAGATACATACCACCAATACAAGATAAATCAAGCATACCAATTCGTCAAGGTACTCGAGTTCGCCATCAAATCGATCGTTTCTCGCCTACCGGCTTTAGAAAACGCAAACAATAATAATTTTGTAAATTAAGGGAGGAGATGTTTTATGTATATATTGACTTGTAAACTATTGTCATCTTGCTTTAACATTTATTATATATGTCGCAGCGAACTATTTGCCTTTTGACGCTTGGTTATTCTAAGAGAGAGAGAATGTACAAAATACCGTTTGATTACTAAATGATCATTATAGATGTTTAGAGATCATTCTTGTTTGTTTGCGTGTATTTTACTGAAGTTATAGATGGAGAGAGAAACATTGAGTATCTCTCTATCGAGCGTGGCTTGAGCGTTGTGGTGTGAGGAAAGAGTGCAACAAGGAGAGTGTGTGAGTGTGTTTTTGGAGAGCAGTACAAAAAAGGTATAAGCAATGAGCGATGATAATAGAGGGTTATTCTTTGAACGGTGATGGAAAACAACACACACAACGCTCGGTACTCGCTAATAATAAAAATATGCGAAAGACCAGACAGACGGCAACAACTGACGCCGTCCACACGACGCCTGATGCAATAAGTATTGCTTCGGGACAAGACGATGCGACATATATATAAGTTGGTACATTTAGAAGAATTAATATGTTACATTGTTACTCAAAAATGAGAATTAAAGTTAGTCTTAATACAGCATTCAACCAGTACACACTCTTATTTCGCAAACACAACAGGTAAAGTTCACTTTGCGAACACAAAATCGACGCTTACAAGTAAATGTGGATTCTGAAACAGGACGGGTTACAGAATGGGATAATTCCAATGTTGGTTGGTAAGTATTAGAGCATTGCACGAGTCAGCACTAAGTAGTGATAACAGTTGTTAATGACACTGCGCACACAATGAAAATAAGTCATATGCGCTTTTCAAACAAACCTTTCAACTAATTTCTCTCAATTGCTTTGAGGATTCATTTGTTCGAATTTATCAAGCCGAGCAACTTGTGCTTTCTGCTACGACACGTCTCGGCACTGCCAAGACAACGAGTTTGAGTCGGCACGACAAAAAATCACCAGCAGAATCATTGATTGACAAGATCAAGTGATATAATGCAATGATTGACTACAGAGTTTATTTGAAACAAAGAAGTTTCAAACAGTATTTCTAAGAAATAAAGATGTGCTGAAGGAAATAGATAATTTGAAATACCAAAAAAGTGAGTGAAAGATTAAAATCACCTAGCACGATAAAAGTGTCACATTCCCGAAGAATGTTATTATCATCGTTGATATCTCTATATAAGTTTGCAAATTGGGATTAGGCGGTATATAAACACGATATATAAACAGAATCATGAGGCAAAAATAACCTCTCACAATTAAACTCAACATATGCTGAACAGTTTAGATTGTCGTTTGAAACAATCAGGATTAGACCATCTGGTAGCACCACAAGCTGACTTGTTCCCGTATAGCCTGTCATGGTCCCGTCCGTTTAACTCAGCACACTTTAAATGGGCCACATTATTGCACATCCAACAGGTGAGTGCACGATTTTTATCAGTATCGAAACTGTCTTTGTTAGCGGAGGACCGTTGCAGTACATCATATTTAAAAACAATAAGTTCAAAATATGCAAATTAAAAGAACTTTGACTATGCTGAAGTTGTAATGCTCTTCACGCCCCTGCTAGTAGTCCGAGGGTCAGACACTCATAGTATCAAAATTTCAAGTCGATAGTACAAAAAACAAAAATGTTTTTCTAATAAAAACGTTCATTTGGATCCCGGTTTGTTTGGGAAAGACAGACGAACATAGCTAGATCAACTCGTCTCGTCTCGCTGATCAAGAATATATACACTTTATGGGTCCTCCGATGTCTCTTTCTGTGGGTTGCAAACTTCCTGACAAACTTATAGTACTATTCACTGCGTAAAGAGAATGAAAATAATAAGACACATCAAAAAGCAATCATTAGTCACGTGCAGTCTACTTGCTAGTCGAAACTTTTTACTTCTTTTGATTTCAGCTTTACAGCTGCATAACTGCTTTTCTACTTTTCCTCTTGCATTTGTTTCTGTGTTCTTTAACCGCGTGTGCTTATGAATTTTGTGAAAACATGACCCCTTAGCCAACAACTCGAAAATATAATAGCTGAAAAATCATTGCAGCCAAAGCACTCCATGGTATATGACCAATAGTTCGTACTTATCACGAAAATCTAAACTCCTGCAAAGACACTATCA
Source organism: Amiota mariae (assembly GCA_035041805.1). Classification (NCBI taxonomy): domain Eukaryota; kingdom Metazoa; phylum Arthropoda; class Insecta; order Diptera; family Drosophilidae; genus Amiota; species Amiota mariae. Next base: position 12,773 of record JAWNKV010000539.1, on the reverse strand, counting down.
TTGAACCCTGCTTAAGTAATGTGTCGGATGAAGAAATTGTTCGCGAGCTTACCCCACAAGGTGTATCTTTAGTGTACAAATTCACCAAACTTGTTGAAGGCAAACCCAAACCTACTGACGTGGTCTTACTACACCTGGTCGTGTACCTAACAGACAATATGAATCGTGCATGCTGTCAGCGACATGACCGTATCTTAGGAAACCTTCCAGAAACTCTAGATGTCTCCTGGTACAAGGTTAAGCTGCGAGAATATTTCCCCAATCCCATGCGCTGTAAAACTCCCAACTTTTGGGGCATACAGCTAAACGCTGCACAAATGCCCATATTTACGAATGCACTCGTAATAACTGATTCGAGAAGCACCCTTCTTTCTCCAATCAATGCAAGAAATTTTTACAGCAGAAAGAAATTATCAAAATCCAAACACATAAAAAATTCACAGTAAAAGAAGCAAGACAAATTTACAAAAATTAAAACCCTTTGAACGCAAGTCCCGCTACCCGCTCATATGCGCAAACTACATTATAAAACTTTGCTCTTATTAGCAATGACGACTCTTCATCTTCTACCGCATAGACAAACAACAAAGCACCTTTGAAATTAACAAACTCAAAATATAATAAGACAGCAAACAATGAACCAAATCCAATCTCACAAAATCAATTTGCACTGCTTGAGCTTGATACTTTCCCTCTATCTCATAATCCCAACAGAGCCCAAACTCCCCTCACGAAATGATCACCAGCGAAGGTGATATCACAATGGTGTCAATAGACATCACTTGATAAACTTTAACATTAGTTTAACTCTTAGTTTCAAACTGGTGTCAAGTGCGTAATGACTGGACTCATCGCAACTTAGATCATCTCGTGGAACCGAGAGAGTACTACATGTTCTCACCCTTGTAGATCTATTACTCTCCTCCCTTCTACACTTACCGTACCCCTTTTATTTTATTTTAAGTGTTCTCTTTACTAGAATGGAACATTACTGGTCTACTCAATAACCTCACTGATCTACTAGTGCTAATTAAGGAGCATAATCCTACGATTCTCTGCCTCTAAGAAACACACATAAAAACAATATGCAATCGCGGTTAACGACGTAAATTATTTTTTTAATATCCCAGATAGCTTTACCTGCAAAGAAGGCATTGCTTTCCTAATTAAAAAATATTAGAATACAAAGTGATCCCAGTGCAATCTAACATTGCTACTTGGACATTGAGATTAACATTGGCCTAAAGTTAACAATTTTAAATACTTATATTCCCCTTCTCAAACATTTTCCACCTCTTATATCAAAAATATTACTTCCTAAATCTCTACACCCATTATTATCTTGATTTTAATGCCTAGAGTCCTTTTTGTGGTTCTACAAGCACAAATTCAAATTTTGGAAGAAGTAACAATTTCTGAAAATCTTGTCATTCTGAATGTCACCCACTTCTTAATGAACCAAACTTTTCCAAATATAGACCTCCCATTTTGTTCATCTTCGATTTATACGTATATGTCCGCCTACACATTGGATAATCTCTACAGCAGTGATCACTTTCCAATTAAGATTTCTAGAGCCATACGGTATTCTAACCACAAAGTCTCAATTAGCAGGTTTGTAACTAATAAAGCCAACTGGCAAAAGTTTCAAACATTGCTTGATAAAATATTAAAAACGAAAATATTAAAAGGGAATGTTCCACTATACAGAAAATGACCCGTTCATCTGCCCATTAGAGCATCCCTCGTAGGGTAAGAAAGATGTTTCCCTGGTGGAATCATACTTTAACCGGACTCCGCGACCAAACAAGCAAAGAGCATGGCATACATACCAACACACGCAAACATTTATTATACACTTCAACGCAGTGAATAGTATTATAAGTTTGTCATATATATTCTTGATCAGCGCGACGAGACGAATTGATCTAGCCATTTCCGTCTGTCTGTATGTATGCAAACTAGTCCCTCAGTTTTTGAGCTAGGGAGCTTGCTTTAAATGCCTGCTATAACCCCATGTCAATAACACATTTAAGCTCCAGTAATGGTCCCATTTACGATCCGAAAGATATTTCTAACGAACTCGCTAATAGTTGGTCGAAATACTCAGAAGACTCTAACTTCCATCTATCTTTTTCTAGTCTTAAAGACAAATTTTAAATAGCATTTACTCTAATCACTACTCTACACACTTAGACAAACAAATTGAGTCTAACATTATAATTCTTGAGCTTGAGTTCGCTCTTTCTACCATGAAAGGCAGCACGCCAGGTGTTGATAAAATTACTGATCAAAAATGTTCCCCCTACGTTTAAAAATCGTCTTGTACACTTCTACAATAAGATTCTTTCTAAAGGCATCTATCCAAAAAATTGGAAGTTTGCTATTTTAATCCCAATCCAGAAGACAAAAAAAAATCTAATTCCCTAGTTTCAAGTTACAGACCAATCTCACTTCTCTCAGCCCTGGGAAGTTAATTGAAAAAATAATAACAAAACGAATTATGCGGTTTGCCTCGCGTAAAAACCTCATAGGCACTTATCAACTTGGTTTTAAAAAGGCTCGTGGCACAACTGACTCCTTACTTTTCTTAGAAGTCGAACACTTCGACTTCGCAAAGGCATTCGATAGAGTAGAAGCCCAGATAGTTCTTCGACAGCTATTCAAGTGGAAACAAAAAACCTAAAATTTACAATTTTGTAAAGGCTTTCCTTACTAGTAGGAAATTTGCTGCTAGGCTAACCAAATATTTTCAAACACTGTCAACTTATGGACATTCTCCGTTTAATTATGTCTCACATTCGAATGAAAGACCGGATTTCTCGGGATAACGTAAGCCATCACTACAAGCATATGCCATTTCCCCAATTTACCCTGCTCAAAGCCATCGGAATGCAATAAAAATATATATTCGCCTCCGGCTCGGTCACACTGCACTTACTTATCAACACCTACTTCGTGGCCTCAACAACGATGCATGCCCTATCTGCAGCGATGTTGCAACTGTGTAACACCTACTCTCAGGGTGCATTCCATTAAAGCGCCTTCGAGACCAAGACAAAATCAACCTGGTAGAGCTCCTGAACAATTCAAATCTTAGAAACATACACTTTATCTACAATTTTTTTAAATCCACTAAATTAAAAAATACTTATTAACTTGAGAGCTGAAAGTAGTTTAATAATTTATATTTTGTTAAACTACTTCTTTAATAATAATAATAATATTAGGATTTGTCAACAAAAATTTTCCAGAACGAAAAACGCTTATTCATTGGTGTAATATGAGGGTTCATTTAAATTTCTTTGGATTATTCTATTAGATCATTAATGAATAATCTATTCTGGTATTGCATGGTTGTTATCTTATAATACTAGATGTCTAGATTACATCAAACGACGAAGTTTCACTTGGCAAAACATGTCAACTATTTCTTAAGTTGAAATTTCGACCGTTTTGTGAACGTTGCCCAACGCTAACCCGTTGAGTCTGGACTCAGACTGGTAGTTTTTCAATCTATTTATTCCGTTCAACTGTTGCCGAAGTGACAGAGATCGTCGAAAACAATGGCAACAAAATTGCAACGTTCGGGAAGAAAGTCTGGGCTCTCTTAAACTCTGTATTCTTGCAATTCTTGTGCCACAAAATGATTTCTTGTTTGAGCTCGGTTTCGCTGTAATCTTTCAAATCATTTTCAAAAATGTCCGCAGCTTCCACGATTTTTTCGACTTTGTGCTTGGTATGATGTGCTGAATCTCAAACCCAAATCAAATCAAATCACATCAGTATTTATATTATCGAATATTGAAAATAATTACCGGAAGTATTCCAGAAGCGTCTTATCCGTAGTGCCGTTTTTTTCCCGACCATATAAACGTGGAATTTTTAACTCAAATCCTATTTCGTTAGCAATTCTCTTTGTTTGTTCAAAAATTCCAACGAAATATGCTTCATTCTTTCTTCAAGTCAATTACATTGGTGACGTGAGCACATGCTGATGATATCAATTAATATTTTAGTTATATTTTAATTATTTATTTATACGACACTATGTGTCTTACATGAGTTCTAGAGTGAAAACTAAACTAATAATCTAACTAATGTTTCTATAAGACGTTAGTTAAAAAGTAGAACAAAGAGAAGAGAAGAGAAGAGAAAGAAAAGAAAAGAAAAGAAAAGAAAAGAAAAGAAAAGAAAAGAAAAGAAAAGAAAAGAAAAGAAAAGAAAAGAAAAGAAAAGAAAAGAAAGAAAAGAAAAGAAAAGAAAAGAAAAGAAAAGAAAAGAAAAGAAAAGAAAAGAAAAGAAAAGAAAAGAAAAGAAAGAAAGAAAAGAAAAGAAAAGAAAAGAAAAGAAAAGAAAAGAAAAGAAAAGAAAAGAAAAGAAAAGAAAAGAAAAGAAAAGAAAAGAAAGAGTAAAAAGAAGTAATGTGAATGATAAAGAAGTGTCATTAACTCCTACCTCCTAATATCAATCGTCCACGATTGATCTGCCATCAACCCACCTAATTCCTAATGTGACTTTTATGAACTATTTTCCCTGACTCTGTTACAATCGTCGAATGCCTATTCTCTTTTACAATTCCCCCCTTATAACGCTTAGATAACTTCATCCCCTAATCTTTTATTCTGCCTAACATAAACTTGCTGTCCTGGTTGATATTCTTTTGGCTCCAATCTAACCCTATTGTGATATGCTATATCCTTTTGCTGCCTATCCAAAAGTCTCTGGAGGTTATTTTGCCTAGTTTTTTCATAATCATCTGGTCCAAAAGTTGCTACTCTACCAAAAAATAAATCTACATATCTTTTGTTTGTCGTAGAGTGTATCGAATGGTTATATTCATTTACAGCAAATTCAAGTCACTCACCAAAATCTTTCGAATGATACTCTTGTTTCAAACACCTCATTATATCTGACAGGGTTCAGTGATATCGCTCCACCTGGCCATTTACCTCACTTTTATAAGGTGGTGTCGCAAAAATTTAAATTTTTAGGTCCTTTTCAATCATGAATTTGATTGTTTGTGGCACACCAAAATAAAAAAAAATTCCCTTAACGGTTCCTAACATCTTCAACACTTTTGCCATCTATTCTTCTAACGACTGCAAACTTTGTAAACTTGTCTATCGCCGTAAGTACTTTATGACCATTTGTTGCAAAATTATCTTTATGGAGAGTATGTCCTCTCTTGAAATAATATCCGACACAAAAGTTTGGGAAAATCGAACTTTATAACTTTGAAATTTATCTGAATAAATGGACTGAATTTGAAGCATAATGGGATCTGTGGTTTTAATGCAATTCAAAACCAACGGATTAAGATATTGTTTCAAGATGTTAATGAGTTTACTTTGGGTGAATTCGGGTTCTAAAATAATGTGCTTATTGTCTCCAGGAAAATATTTTTAAATTGATAAAATGAACCCCCTACTTCAATAAACAATTGGATCTTAAACGAATTTATTGGAGTTTTTATTGTCGGAACCAAATGATTTGAATACCAGCCAGGAACTATTGTCGCTAAAGAATTAAGGTTTGCAATCGGAGGACGTGATAAAAAGTCTGCAACAATATGCGTAGTGCCGGGTTTCGGTAAATAAGTTCATGATTGTACTCCTCCAATATTGCTTTCCACCTCTTCATCTTCACATTACTACTACTACTACTGCTTAAAGCAAAAGTCTAAGGCTGGTGGTCTGTAAATATTCTGACTTGCTTTGACCCATACAAAAAACATTGTAACAATTGTAGTGCCCAAATTATAGCCAACATCCCCTTTTCATTTACCGCATAATTTTCCTCTGTTCTTGAAAGGAAACAAATCGGTCTACCCTCTTGCGAAAGAACAGCTCCCAATGCATAATTGAATGCATCTGTTGTGAGCTCAAAGGTTTTCCCAAAATCTGGGTAGTGAAGATCACATCAGCTGACACCAAGCCCTTTTAGATTCATTCTTACGAATCCTACCTAAACATTCCGTAAGTATCTCCGTTAAGGGTTTTACTATCTCTGCGTATGCTTTTATAAACCCGACATACCCAAAAACGAACGCAAAGAGTGTTTTCGGACGAGGAAAATTTAATATGTGCTAATACCATTTTGCTCCAGTATGATACCGAGAAAATCAGTTTCCTCCTTGATAAACTCACATTTATCAATTTGAATCTTAAAATTTACTTTCTCTAAGGTATCAAAAATAATCTTCAAACTATCGAAATGCTTGCTCTTACTAAAAATTATTATCTCATTAATATAGACGTTCTCCCACAGAACATATTTTTAGTTCGTTGAAAAATTGCAGGTGCATTTCTTAAGCCGAATGGCAGTCGAGTAAACTCGAATTTTCCATTTGCTATAGAAAAAGCAGTTGCCTCTATATCTGCTTCATTCAAAGCAATCTGGTGAAATCCACTTTTGAGATCTATTGTCGAGAAATACCTATTGGACCCCAGGTTCAAGAATAGTGGTAATGTCTGGGATTGGTATCTATCAGGTATGGTGTTCTCGTTCAACTTACGATAATCAATCACTATACGGAATTTCTTTAATCCTGAAGCGTCTAATTTCTTTGGTACAATTCAAACTGGTGAACTGTAGGGAGATCGAGATGGACGAATAATGCCATCTTTCAATAATTCCTAAATTTGCCTATCTGTTTCTTCCTTTAAAGACATTGGGTAGGAGTAGGTTTTTGAGTAGATTGGTCTATCATTTTCCGTTCTAATTTCAGCTTTTACATCAGTAACATACGTGAGTTTATTATCCTATCCTCTGAATTGAGATGTGTTAATCGTGTTACTGTCTTGGCAATGGAATTCATGTTAAACTGCTGAATGGGGTACTTATATTTGCCAAGAAGTTCAAAATAATTTTCCTTTGTATAAATCACTGCATTTAAATCCCTAAGTGTATCGTTTCCTATTATAGCATAAAAAGTCATTAGGGTTGGTAGTACATAAGTAAATCCTTAATTTCCCAATTTCTTTACTAAAAATTTCAATATTGGCATGAGTAATGAGTAATTTTCACTTGCCCCCGACAGAATTTACAAAAAATGGCTTATTAACAATAGGATTTTTAATGTACTTTGGTAATATGTAATTCTTGTTAGATCCAGTATCCAATAAAATCTTAAGCTCATTACCATTCCTCATTTTAAAACAAAAAAAGGTAATGAGGAGTTTACCCTAAAAAATGTACATCATCACTAGTTGCAGTCTCTCCTTCATAATCCATAAAAAGAATGTCATCCTCTTCATAACCATCCTGAACAGAATTCTTAGCTACTTCGGTATTAAACATCCTTTGAACTCTGTTTTGGATACTTTTGCTTGAACGAAGTTCGCTATTGTTCTCATGATTTAGTCTATTCTGGTGGGATACCGCAAGTGTAAAAACTTCGATAAAGTATCAAGTTCGCAACTAGAATCAATAAGCGTAACAAATGTATTATACCAACTGTACCACTCTGTAAATTTCCCTGAAAAGGTACGAATAGAAATAGTGGGGAATCTTCCATTCCTCGAAACATTGGATCCAATCCATGAGGCTTGGTTAATCGCAGTACTATGGAGTGATTGGCCTGGTAATTCTGATCGTTCGTTTCCGAACGGAGCAAAAGCTGGTTTGCAAGAAAAGGTGGAGATACACAAACGACGTTTTCTTGCAAATCAGCTTTTGCTGCGTTCGTGCGTCAAAAAAAAAAAGTTGAAAAGTATGAAATCGTATGGACCGAGTTACATAGCTTGCTCGCGAACGCAGCAACGTAAAAAGTTGAACAACTTCAACAGAACACAGTATTGGTGAATGGAAAATGAACTGGTTTGTGAACCAAAAAACAGCTGTTTGTGAACCAAAAGAACTGCTTGATCGAGTGGTGAATTGGTGGTGACCGTGGTGAATTGGTAAATGGTAATTTCCTTGCAAGTATTTATGTTAAATTTGATGGCAGACTTTTCTAAAAAGTTATTCCAATTAAATTTATTACATGATAATAAAAATGCATACTTCATTTTTTTTAACAATTCAACTTTTAATACAGTTTTCTTCAATAATTACTTTCTTAAATTTTCAAATTCACAGCTGTTTTTTGTTTACTGAAGTCAATAAGTTTGAAGTCATTTGTGTACCTCGACGTCGTTTGTGTAAGTTATCACATTGCAACTAATCGAATATCGATTAATTGTGAAAGCTCCTTCTATGATCGGACGGCACTCGAAGCTCTCAGGTTTCGTTGAGTGAGAGGCTTCGACAGATAGTGCTTACAGAACTCAAAAGCGACGCACGTCTGCGCACAAACATAATTTATAATTTACCAATTATAAATAACTTCATACAATACTATGTATGAATATGTAAATGTTTAATTCTAATCACATCCATACTTATAATAATAATGACCAATCAAATAACGCTAAAATATTAATATATAAAGTAAAACAAATAACTTATAGTTTGACGCTGCATACTGCGTTTGTCGACAATGCAGCTTATCGTTGAAGTCGTTTGTGTACCTCCACTTTAATGATCAAGCAAAAACCACCACCAAAAAGCACAAAGCGGAATAGAAAATAAACGAAGTCTGCTATGCACCTATAGTCTGAAAACTAACCGCACTTTTATACATGCACAAATGTACGAGTATGTACTTAAGTCAGCCTATGCATTTGGCTTATGACCTTCAAAATTACACTTTCCTTTTAATTTTACTTTTTATTTTTATACTAAATTATACTTTATTACAAGTCACCGCACTCGGAATCAATCTAATTAATTAATTAATTCTTTTATATTATGCCACTCACTTAAGTATGTATATGCACCGAACTCAACACTAACCTCAAGTAACCAAAGATATGGACTAGCTACAATAGCTCAGTCCACAGGATAATCCTCCGTTGATTGCTGGCTGCAGTCTCCTGTACTGCTGATGAACCCTACAAATGAGGAGAAATGGGACGAGTCCTTAATCCACGTCCCTGCTCGGGTGCCAACTGTTGAGTCTTTCTTTCTTGCGTTCTTGATTGCTTCCGTCTTTTATTTATTTCATTCTTACTTGGCTAACTTATCTTCTATACATATAATAAAATCGTATACTTTCCGACCTATTCTCGCTGTTTTTGCGTTGACACCTCATATAAAGTAAGCTTTTATCATTTTTGCGATTCTCGCACAAGTTAAAAGCTGCGCTGTTAAAAAAGCTTTTTTTCACACCAGTCTGTAAAGTGTATGTTACCTGACTGTATGTTACTAACTTTAGTTTATACAGGTTTGCCAACTTAGCAGAAAATGAAAATATATAGAAAATATGAAATATTTTATAAAAAAAAATCTTATACAAAAAATGAAAAACTTTTTCTAATAAGAACATTAATTTAAAAGGGGTGGTTTGTATGGGAGGTACCCCCTAAATTAATGTTCTTATTAGAAAAAGTTTATTGTTTTTTGACTTATTGAACTGAAATTTAGACACTATAAGTTTCTGATCCATATCCACAAACCATATAAATTTCATGATCCTAGGGTTATCGGGAGGGGTACTTCCCATAAAAACCCGTCTATCCGTCAGAATATTATTGTGTTAGGGACAAGTTGATTAAAGAAAGCCGCCTCTATCGGTTGAAGCCATAAGTCTATGGGAGACAAATGGGTCGGTTTAAACTCAGTTGAAAAGATGAACAATATTATGAGGAGAACCACCACACTTCCGACAGCGATTGTTGTGAGAGATGATAAGAGATAAGAGAGATGCTGCTTAGAAAGCAGCTTATTATGTTGGGGAACTAAATAGACTTTTAGTTCCTGGTGGTGATGGTCAATATTGCCCATCTGAAAGCAACCGGTTATTGTTTTAAAGGCATTGTTTTGAGTAGTTTGCAGGTGTCCCTATTGAGTGTCAGTGAAGAAAGTATTCCAAAAAGGAGCACCATAATTAAGGACGGAACGTCCAATTACCTTATAGGTGGTGTTTAGCAGCAGTGTTAAAAAAACTGCAATAAGTTTCAATTCTTCTGATTTTACTTCTGCTTATGGTTCTGAAAAAAACGTAAGTTGCATGCGAAGCAAAATCAAAAAATGAGCACTGACAAAAATTAAAGCACTCAATGTTTCATGATTTTTGATTTTGATTTTGCTGCTGCTTTCGGTCACTAGCACAAGTCGCAGCAGCAGCAGGCGTTTAGCTCTTTCAAGTCGACGTCAGTTGCAGTCACGGCATTCGTCATAGGTGACTGTTGTCTGTTTTTGAATTTTGCAATCTACTATAGGTTCAATTCTTACTTTCTTGCAGAGTGGAAACGAGCTAGCTCGCTCTCATAAGAGTTTCATATCGTAGTCTGGTTTGATTAATTTTCTTCATATTAGCTCGTTTGGTTCCTTTGTGTTTCTATTTCTAATTGCATTGTTTTGTATTGTTTGTTATGTCTAAGCAAATTCATATTGAAAACGTCTTTTGCATGCATTTGTATGTCTGTCTGCTTGTGTGCTGCAGACGACTATTGCTTGTTACCTGCACCCCCTCCATCTCTCGATCTACCTTTACGTATGCAATGTGTGTATGCATTGCATACACACAGACACAACAAAACGTAGCATGTACGCTACCAAACCATCTAAACAAAAAAGTAAAGGGGACTGCACACCTTGCGACCCCGTCGTACAACGTGATGGAATGAAATGGAATGGAACGCTGCTTGTGGACATGCAAAGCGTGTGCGGGGAAGAGAAATGCTGGTTGGATGGTCGGTTTTATGAAAGATCAAAAAATTTTCATTTTTGTCGAAGTTGGTTCGACGGTTGCATAGTGTGCAGGCAAGTTATACAACCGCATACTATATTTCATTCCCTTTTGAACGGCAATTTTCTTTCAAATTTTATTTTAACGCAAATAAAAACAAAATAAACCGCAAACTAGAAAAAAAAAAGGAAGATACCGAGGAAATGTAAATTGATGCATACAAGAGCATGCCGGCACTGTTGAATTCTAAATTAGAGTCCAACAAAAACAAAATGATACGGCGTACTACTTATGAGAAACTTCTCATCGAGTATAAAAAAGTAAAGAGTACTGCGACATTGGAAGATTTAAAAAAAGAAAATGCAAATATGCGTACTTGTTATCGTCGAGAATTAAAAAAAAAAGCCTGAGTGAAAGATCTGGTGACGGTGCAGACGAAAGATACGACTCCAATTTATGATACTTTGACCATTTCGAGTTCCTGCATGATTTGGAAATGCCGTTACCTGGTAACATCAGTTCCGATGATGATGAAGCAGTACCTATCATTAATTTGGTAAGGAAATAGTTTAACTATGAAAAGATATCTTGATATATTTCCTTTTCCTTTTAAAATGTAGTCAACTAGAAGAAAGAAAAGACTGTTGGAATCACCTGCAAATGTGCAGATGCAGTTCTTGAGGAAAGCCACAGAACAGCTGGAGGCATCAAGTGTTCCAGAAAAAAAAAGACAATGCATCCGTTTATGCGGACGGATGGGCATTCACATTCAGGCAGTTGACAGCCGAACAACAGCTATTCGCGAAGCAAGCAATGGACGAAATATTGTTATTGGGGCGTATGAACCAACTCACATTGAACTATCTGCATAGCAACGTTGCATCGTCACCAAGCATTGGCAACTTATCAAGGGTCGGTACTCCACATTCCGAGGGTACCGTCTCACCACAAGAAGTATGTGTCCTCTTAACAAGCCCAGTTGAATGTACGCGGGCAATGCCGGCAAGTAATCTGCAAGTAGTTAATGTGGAACCTCACCAATACTCCAGTATAGAAGAACTTTTCAAAGATTACCAATTTCATTAATACTTTTTATTATACTTATCTCACTTTTTAAATTTTATCCATTGTTTTTTTATATTTAATTTTTGCAAAAAGAGACTGTTTATGATGTAAGATATTCTTAATTTTTTTTTATTAGCCATAAAATGAAAAATGAAATAAGTAAATGAATTTTTGAATGGAAACTTATGATTTTTTTTTTGTAAATAGTTTCGCAAAAGCGTTTCCTGATTTCCTTTGCTTCGTCAGCTGCATTCTTATTAGCCGTTGGCTCCAAGTCAGTCAGTACAGCGGAACTTTCAGGATCTCCGATTGAACGTCGTGTTTCTTGGCGCAAAAAAATGTGTAGGTAACAGCATGCGAGCGAAACTGTGATTACCTTTTCTCGAGCCAAGTTTATCGTAGTTAGTAAAACACGGAATCAAGAAGTTAAAATGCCAAAAGCGTTTTCAACTTTGACACGTGCTGAGCTTAGCGTCTTTTGCTGTTAAATTTGGATGGCCGAACGGTTTCAAAATATTTATTTTTTTTATAGCAAATGCCGCATCTGCATCTAACGTGAAGGGAAGTGGTTCCTGGCCCGAAATAACAACCTGGGGTTCAGGCAAATTTAAATCGCCACTTTCTAATTTTCTACAAAATGCGGTGTTAGCAAATACTTCTCCGTCCGAAATTCTGCCATTCGTTCCAATATCCACCATCAAAAAGTTGCTGTTACTGTCAACGAGGGCCATTTACACAACACTGAAGGTTTTTTTATAGTTGAAATAAAAGGAGCCAGAGTTCGCCGGTTTCTTTTGTTTATGTGCTTCCCATCCAAAGCACCAATGCAATTCGGAAACGAGGTCTTTTGAAAAATTTGTCAGCAACATAAACTCAATCTGCTGGAGTTCGGGGCACCTAACAGAAAATAGCATTTCACTTAGTTAGAATGGCATTACATTTTGATTTCTACGCACTTACCTTCATAAACCCT
>JAWNKV010000538.1:0-42367 GCA_035041805.1 Amiota mariae | reverse complement strand
TATCATTATTAAAATAAGTACTTAATGTTTGTCTTTTAGATTCTAAGTAAACAAATGTACATAACCAATGGGGAAATAAAATAAAAAAGCCAAATTTGTTTGATATTTGGACTCATCGTTAGAGTCGCCTTTGCGTACTCATCGGAAGGGTCACCTTATTTCGTTGGACTCATCGTCAGAGTCACCGTACCTCGTTGGACTCATTGTTGGAGTCACATCACTTCGTTGGACTCATCAAATACATCAGTGGAAAACACCGATACAGGGCTTCAACCTATCGTTAAACTTCAGATTGGAAGCTTATTACGGAACCCAACACGAACCGCAATAACAACAACTTCAACATAACATTATTGTGTTAATCATCATTAGCAACAACTCCAAGTGTAAACATAAACAACATTATTTATGTTGGCTGTATCGAAGTTGTAATACTCTTTACGCCCCAGCTAATCCAATGGTCTTGAAATTTGTTTGTATGGGGGGTACCCCTAGTGGTCCGATTCGGCTGATTCCGATAAATGTACTGCGTATGGTAAAAATAAATATCCGTGCAAAATTTCAGCTCTTTACCTCAAAAACTGAGGGACTAATTTACATACATACAGACAGACAGACGGACTGGAGGACAGACGGACATGGTTAGATCGATTCGTCTCGTCGCGCTGATCAAGAATATATATACTATATGGGGTCTCCGATGTCTCCATCTGTGTGTTACTAATTTCATGACAAACTTATTATTCTATTCACTGCGTGAAGAGTATGAAAACGGTATCAGCTGAATAATTAACCGCAAGTACAATACCGTTTTTATTACTACAATATATAAGACGAAATAAAATCTATGTACATATACATAAATACATTATATATAACACACATTATATATTAACGGAGCTGAAAGCTGCTTTTGTTCTTATTTTCTTCTTCATCTACTCCCACCATTTGCAACCCATTTTTTAATTAGGAACTGTTTCAAGGTTATTTACTTGTTTGCTCATATTTGTATTTGATGTTCACTTCATAACTTAATCGTTTTTTCGCTTTGTTGTTTTCACTAGCAGAGGATATAATCACATACATATTTCTTATTTTGTTGTATCTTCTTCATTGTAGTTCTTAAACATGAGCCCTTTAACCCGTGCGCAGCAATTGGCTGTATTAAAACAACAAAGAGCAACAATACAGAAAAATATTCTGAGTATAAAAGATCGCATCGAAAAAAGCCAGACTCAGACGGATATAGAATGCCATGGAAAAATTTTAGATTAATATTTTACGCAAATTTGTTTACTACAAATAAGTATAGAAAAGACAGATCCTGCTCATGACCAGCGCGGATTAATGGAAGCCTCTTTTGTTTGCACAAAGGCTTTAATACGACGGTTAATTAATCAGGAAAAAAGGGAAGGATGTGAGGAAACAACATTCTTAAACACAACAACTGGAGGTGGTAATCATAGTCGTTTACCGTTATTAATATTACGAAAATTCAACGGAAAATATAGTGAATTTAAACGGTTTAAGGCAGCCTTCATACATTTGGTGGAAGATGATTTGTTCATTCCAACCATTGATAAATTCAATTATCTGATTGATTGTTTGTCTGGTCCTGCATCAACGGCTCTATTCTCATAGCGATAACAAAAAAATTGTTTCTATGTTAACGCCTAACATGTGTAAAAAAATTTTAATTTGTGTGAACTGTTATCGCTCTGTAAAATGAATATTGTGCGGTGTTTGCTCGCGGAAAATTTAGAAGAAAATGAAAATTTTGGGAAAAGAAATGTTTTAAAATCATTGCGTGATCATAGTGATCCATTTTCAATGCCGGATAATATTTTTGAGAAAAATTATCGACTCTCAGACAACGTATGACAATAAAAACTCAACAATACCATTTGAGTTTCGATTTATGGTGGCTTTATATTTCTATGCACATGGGTCATACCAAAAGTGCATAGGAAACAACCACGCTGCTCTTATAAGCCAATCGTCGGTGTCCCGGGCTATTGAAACCATAACGCATTTGATTTGCGCAGTGAAACAAGGCAAAGTGAGGTTTCCTCAAACAGTTGACGACAAAAATGAAGTGAAGCAAGGGTAAGTACTAACAACTATAAGAAGTACGGACATTTTTTATATATTTATAATTCTTGTTATTTTACTATGCATTTGGCATACAGACCACAAATGGTGCGGTGGACTGCACACACATTGCTATTGTTTCCCAAAAAAAAAAAAATAATACTAACAATCCTCCATTCCTATACATGAATACGAATAGCATAAATGTGGAAGCAGTAAGCATAAACAAGATAAAATGAATTACATGATTTTCATGTTAATTTTTGAGTTAGTTTTTGCCAGGTTTGTGATCACCAGTTAGTGTTCACATCTGTGAACCCAAACTTCCCAGGGTCCTGCCACGACTCTGCAATATGAAGGATGTCGGATGCACGGCACCATATGGTGGGGAATCACTCAGCTTCGATTTCCACGTGGCTACTTGGGGACAAGGAGCCGTGGCTGATGACTCCAATAGCAGAGCTTTCAACTAGCTCTGAAAGGAATTTTAACAAATTTCACGCAAAGGCGAGAAATGTTGTGGAGAGGGCATTCGGTGATTTGATGAACCGTTTTCGATGCCTTTCAAAAGAACGAATCCTTCAATACAGCCACGAAAGAGCATTAAGAATAATCGGTGTATGCTTCATATTGCACAACATTTGTATGAAGCATGGCGATTGAAATTGACAGCGAAGGAATTTAAGCCGAGGTAGAAGAAGAGGCGCCATATGTACCTCATCAAAACAATATGTACAGAGAGGCTATGTTGATAAGAACAATGTACAAGAGACACTTCATTAAAATAAATATTTTTAAATTCATTTGTTTTCTTTTATTTTATTTTGTGTTTTTTCTGCATTTTTGGACAACACGTTAACCAAGGTTGCAAAGGAGTTGCTTATTCTTGGATGGTGAAGGCAAT
This sequence comes from Amiota mariae, assembly GCA_035041805.1. Classification (NCBI taxonomy): domain Eukaryota; kingdom Metazoa; phylum Arthropoda; class Insecta; order Diptera; family Drosophilidae; genus Amiota; species Amiota mariae. The sequence continues at coordinate 39,372 of JAWNKV010000538.1, read as the reverse complement.
GGCAATGCCAATGGTGATGGTGTGGGTGATGGCAATTGTGATGGCAATGGCAACGACAATGGAGATGGCGATTGCACACTATCCGATGGCAATTGTGAAGCCACAAAAACTGACGGTGACATAAGCCACCTTCAATGCAGTCGATAGCTGCAAGGCCAAATACCTGCAATGCCTACTTCTTGGTCCCACAAATTTTGTGTGGCATGTGGTGCCACCGGAGAATTGTGCCGTACTTGTAATTCAGGGTGCTCCTTGCAGAATGACACATAATACTGCAGTTGTTCCTGCTTAGTCCATTGAAATTTATTTGTCCTACAAAATATATAAAATAATTTGTAAATAATTTTATTAATAATAATAATTACAAATACTTACTTCAGCATGTTTTCCATTTTATCACAGTAAAGAAGAAGCATTTGCAAATACGATATGGTAAAGAAAAAAAGTCGGATTCAGAAAAAAAAATTAAAAATAGTCTGAATTACTCGGAGAACCCCTAAAAAACACCTGTTTTTATTTTTGTATAAGATTCTTTTTTTATTCTATATTTTCAACATATTTTCATATTCTTCTAAGTTGGCAAACCTGCAAAACCTGAAGTTTACAGACTGATGTTAAAAGCAGCTTTTCAGCTCTGCGGTTATCTCTTCTATCATTAGGTTCTGAGGAAAACATTATGAATGCTGTACTCATTTATATGGTTTTATCAAAAGTTGACACTGAAACGAAATAGACACATTATAAAGCACAGCATGGGATGAATGTTGCAAATTTTTGAATCGGCACTGTCACTATTTGGAGAGCAACTGGAAACGAAATGGAGAGAATCAATACATGGATAATCAAAACAAAAAAATATAAAAAAAAAAATTTGGCTATGCCGAAGTTATAATACTCTTCACGCCCCTGCTAGTAGTCTGAAGGTCATAAGGTTGGTGGATATAGATCAGGCACTTATATTGTTCAAATTTCAATTCCATAGAACAAACAAGTTTTTCTAATAAGAACTTTCATTTGGATCCCGGTTTGTATGGAGGGTACAACCACCCCCCCCTTGTGATCCGATTCGGCTGATTCCGACAAATGTACTGCGTATGATAAAACGAAAACTTTCAGCTCTTTAGATCAAGAACTGAGGGAGTAGTTTGCATACATACAGACAGACGGACTGGAGGACAGACGGTCATGGCTAGATCAATTTGTTTCGTCACGCTGATCAAGAATATATATACTTTATGGGGTCTCCGATGTCTCCTTCTGTATGTTTCAAACTTCATGACAAACTTATTGTACTATTCACTACGTGAAGAGTTTAAAGACAACCCAGCTCATTGTAAAAGGACGTTCATCGTTTCACAGAGTAGTTGTCTGAAATGTACAGCTACTGATCAGAGTCTCGCAAAGAGTCCATTGCTTTTGACATTATCGATTCCGACTAGATACAATTTTGTTAAACAAGCATCTCTTTGCTTAAATTGTTTGCATAAAAATCATATAGCGAACAAATGTCCGACGAAGTCTCGCGTTTGTCATAGCCTCCATCATACTGCTTTACATCGCGGTACATCTCTAGACGAAGGTATACAGAACCAAGTGCATTTTCAATGCTATCGCGCTACTCACGGTGAGCATTAATTCCTACGGCAGTCATTCTAGTTCAGCATAAATTCGGTAAATTTAAGCCAGCACGAGTATTGCTTGACTTATGTTCTGAAATTAATTTTATTACTGAAGAATTGGCTAAGCGGCTACAGCTTCAAATCCATCGGCAGCATTATAAGATATCGGGCATATGAGATGTACGTGCATAAATGATCATCTCTGTTCCAACAACAATTCGGTCTCGGTTATCAGTCGACGGATGACATTTACATTTTGCTGTAACGAAAACAATTTCACTCAATCAGCTGGAGCGTTTTATTCACACTGCGAACTGGGCCATACCCAAGAATGTCGAGTTGGCAGATAATTTCTTTTACAAGCCACAAAAGATCGATTTACTAATTAGTACGCAGGAATTCTTTGACTTATTAGCAGATGGCAAATGGTCCTGTCCTGCCATGTCTCATGAACTCAGCACTCGGATGGATTGTTGGTGGTAGAGTAGATGAAGGGGTGTGCTCGAATGTTTTTAAATGCAACATAGTACGAGCTCAGAAGTTAGATGATTCTTTGCGTCGATTTTGAGATATAGTGGAGTGAAATACAGATAAGAGTACAGTTATACGGATGAAGAAAAATCTTGTGAAGAGCATTTCTTTAAATATAACACATATGAAAGTACAGGATGGGTAGTTCGTCTACCGTTCAAGCAGTTACCGAGCGAACTTGACAATTCTTTCGAGATTGCAGAAAGAATATATACAATTTATGGAGGAATATTTTGAGCTGCATCACATGAAACTTGTAATAAACTTTGACATCAATCAACCGCATTGCATAATGCCACATCATTGTCAATGTCAATCACTAAATAACCTACTTATGGTTGCTCCTACTAAACAGCAGAATTTAATTATCACTCTGCTGTCGTTTTGCTTAGATAAATATGCTCTTACTACCGATGTAAAAAAGCAATTTTTAGTTTGTTCTCTGGATCAAGTATTTCAATATATATTTTGGAGAAATTTTTCTAAGTCGGACTTAAAATTTTTAAGTGAGATACAGATACCTCGATATGTCTACACATCGCCACAACAAGCGTGTGATATTCACGAGTTCTCCGATGCATCACAATGGGCATATGGTTGCTGTATTTATACCAGAGTGATCATAAATGGAAAAATGAAATCATAATTAATAACAGAAATATCGAAGGTAGCACCAATTAAGGCAATATCGTTGAAACGGCTAGAACTGTGCTCTGCTTACTTGCTCTGTCAAGCATGATAATAGCTTAAATACAAATTTACATCATGGTTGGTTGGTTGGTTACGGTGGCTGACTTGTATACTCCATTAACAAGCCACAATTAGCACTTAAGTACCAATTTGGAACCACTTCCTCACCGAACACAATAAGTATAGCTAAACCCATCCCGTTGAGTTTAGTTATTTGAGAAGGTCACCCGAACATGTGACCGAACAGTCCGAGAGTTTTCCTAAAAAGTAATTGCCCAGGAACTTGTTCCTAGCGACTTCTGTTGATTAGTCTAAAAGACCTATTTTCATTGTACCGAGGCTAGGTAGCACGCGCCACCCTGCAAGATTCGAGATCTTTCCAACTGTTGTTAGCCTGCTGAAGGAAAAGCACGAAGTTGCTCCTCTTGACAACCGCCAGTGGAATAGGAGCTTGTTCTGCCAGCTTAGCTTGCTTATCGCCAACCTGCATTCCATTACAAGCTTGGACTTTACAACGGTGGATTGCAAAGCTTTGAGAGCCACCTGGCTATCAGCGAAAATAGCTATTTTACGACCTTCCGGTACGTTATGTTCTGCCAGACAACACCAAACAATTGCACCATAAGTTAGTATCGGACGTTCAATTGCAGTATACATCCATGCTGTTATATTAGGCCTAAAACACCATTTCTTGCCAAACAATCTTTTGCAATAGTAAAAGGCCACACAGGATTTATTTGCCCGTAACTCTATATTGGATTTCCAATTTAGTTTTGCGTCCAGTATAACTCCTAAGTATTTGGCCTTATCCGAGATATGAAGCTGTTGTCCAATCATAGTGGGAAGGCGGAAAGTCGGTATTTTAGTCTTCGTTATGAAAAGTATCAGTTCCGTCTTGCTCGGGTTAACGTTTAGTCAACATCCTGTGGCCCACTTTAACAGTTTCCCCAGAGCTCCCTGCATGATATTGCTTATCACGTCAGGAAACAGTCCTGATACCATAATCACAACGTCGTCTGCATACACAAATACCTTTGCCCCCGTCCTCTCCAATACATTTAAAATATTATTTATGACTAAAGGCCACAACAGAGGAGAGATTACCCCACCCTGTAGACTTCCTCTACTGACATATCTAGTTAGAGTTGAGTTACCTAGCTCTGACCGTAATATTCTAGATTTCAGCATATTTACTATCCATTCTACAATGACTTCTTCCACGCCAATCCTGGCTAGAGAATCATGGATAGCACTCGTGCTCACATTGTTGAAAGCGCCCTCTATATCTATGAAGGCTGCCAGTGAGTATTTTTGTTTTCAGTAAATCGCTCTCTCTGCCGTGCGGACTACCTCATGTAGAGCCGTTTCTGTGGATCTGCCTTTGAGGTGCGCGTGTTGTCAAGTCGAGATGGGATATTGAGCTCCAATACTCTCTCCATCGTCTTCAAGAGAAACGACGTTAGGGTGATTGGCCTGAAATTCTTGCGGATTCATGACCAATCTTCCCTGCCTTTGGTATGAAGACTACCTTGACTCTTTTCCAGCTGATTGGTATATGGTTAAAGAGAATATATGCTCTAAAAATCGCACTTAGCCAAGGGACTATCTTATCTTGAAGCTTCTGTACCATTATCGGGAGAACCCCGTCTATGCCAGGCGATTTGTAGGGTGAAAAAGTACTGATGGAATAGAAAATCTTCTGATCTGTAAAGATCGAGTCAAGGTCTTGAGAAGATTGCCGCAACCGTACAGATACTTTAGAACCAGTTGCCACATCTTTGCAGCCAGGGAAGTGTATTTTAAGAAGGAGGTCAAGTGGTCCACCCGTTTTTTGGACAGAACCTTACTAAGTCTTGCTGAGAGAGAAGTAGACTCGATCGACTCACAAAAATTCTTTCCATCCGTCATTTTTGGTGTTCCTTATGGCTCTTTTGTAAGTTTTGAGGCATTCTTTGTAAACTTCCCAATTGTAAATAGTGTTATACACTGGTTCGAGGACCTTCTCATCGTCTCTTTGAGCTTAGAGAGCTCTTCGTTCCACCACTGTGAAAAACTTTTTCGACTCCTTCGAATTGGACTGGATATCTTGTATGCTTTACCGAAAGCTTCCACAAGATGTTTAGCATTCCTTTCAATTTCGTTCCTAGAGTCAATATTTAGACATTTGACAGAGTTAAAATTCGATTTTGTTACCCTTATGACAACATCCCATTTTATCTTGCGTGGGTTCCTAAATGGAACAATATCCTTTATCTTCAAATTCAGATTGTAGAGTATCCAGCTACGATCAGACAAAGATCTTTCGTTGGACACCCTCCAATTTTCAACCTGAACCTCTGAATTCTCCGACAGAAGAGTTATGTCTAGTACCTCCTCCCAACCCAGTCTACTGTACTAGAGAATGTAAAGGTGGGTGTAGTTCCTCTATTTCAAGCTAACAGATTTGAACTACTAATAAAATAAAAAAGCGACTCACCCCGTTCTTTATCCACGGTACTTCCCCATACACGGTGCTCGTCCCGAGCTCCATTTCGTCTTGTTTTGTATAGTTTATAGAAGTCATGTTTGGTCCACGAGTGTAGTGAAGAGTAGGTCCACCGGGGCATATCCCACTGTACCCCGCAAGGCTAAAGTAAAACTGGAGGTCGCCAGGTATCCGGAGTCCACCGTTATCAGGCACACTCACAAAGTGCCATTCATCCCATGGGCACGGTCGTCAAACACCCAGGATTGCAGGTTTTATCGAGTTTGCCTCTGTAGATCCGCCATATTTAGTTAAACTAGCAGGGATACCTTTTGCAGGATGTGGCTCATCACCACCTATGGACGGTCTTGAGCGTAGAAAGCTCATTTACCAAAAACCTTGCCCACAATTTACATCATATTCTAATAGCATTTTCTTTTGGACGGATTCAAAGATTGTGTTTCAGTGGCTGAAAATGCATTCGTCACAGCTCAATTGTTTTGTTGCAAATCGGATATCTTAAATGCAATCTAATTCTACCCATGTGAAATGGCGACATGTACCTGGCAAAAAAAATCCAGCAGACATTGTTTCTAGTGGCTGTCTAGCTTAGGACTTAGAGAACACGATTTGGTTTCATCAAGCAAAGTTGTGATTGACCAGATTCTTCTTCACAGGATAGTTTTAGCGATGCAGAGTTAGAAAAGCGTAAGACAATAGTTTTGAAATGTACCGATAGTGGCACCGTTGGATATGTTATTGATCAAATAATCAATCGGATATCATCATATTATCGTATTTTGCATGTTATGTCTTATGTGTTGCGAACATTCAACAGAATTCCGAGTCAAATGGGATTCCTTGCTAAAGACGCTGTTTACATTCCGGGTAGTGAATTGCAGCAAACCTTTATTTTCATTGTTGTGTCAATCTAAGCTTCGGTATGCGAATGCAAATCAGTCATTTGAAAGTAAGAAAAGTTCTCAAACCAGAGTTTCAGAAGTTGGCACCATTTTTAAATAAAGTGGACTTGAAAGGTCGAGCTGTTCAAATATTAAGGGTAGTTGGACTGGGTCTATGAATTATGATGCGAATTTTCTGCTCTGATCACATGAGTTTACATGGAAGTTCGTTGAACACTGTGGGCGGCAGCAGTTAAATCGATGAAGAATTTATTGGTGCAGAATATGGGAAACACTTATTTAACATTTGAAGAGCTGCAGATAGTTGCATAGGAAGCTGAATCAATTCTGAACTCACTGCCATTAACTCCATTATCAGACGACCCGAACAATGGAGAAGCTTTAACTCCAACACATTTACATATCGGTTCTTCATTGATGACTATTCCTGAACACAGCGAAACATGTCACATTTGACGCGATGGCAGCGCATCTCTTACCTGAAGCAACGATTCTGGGAGTTGTTCAGGTTGGTCAACTTGTGTTGCTGCGTGATGACAACACCCCGCCCCAACACTAACTCCTGGGGCGTATATCAAATACGTGCGCAGGATCGGACGGGCGAGTTCGAGTTGTAGACAGTTGTTTTTGTAATGATCAGCTGTTTTATATGGGAGCGCAACAAAAATAGAGCAAGGAAGTCGAAAATGACCTAAAAAAAGACAACAATTACCCAGCCCTGTGCGGAGTGACCCATCTCACAAACAGCATTTTAGTAGCATTTTTCGCGAATGCTGTTTTCTACTACAACAACAACTACAAAATTACTTCATTTTACCTGTTGTTGTTATGGACAAAAGTAGCATTCAATAAATGTAGCATTGAATGCTCAGTGTGAAATGGGTATAAGTATTTTTAAGTAGACTTCCCAAATGGACATAAATATCCATCTATGCTTTATACTCGTACAATATATCATATCGCACATGTTTAACTAAAGTGTTACAACTAAAAATTTTTAATTTTTCAGTAGAGCCAAAACACTCTATATGAAAAGAAAGATAAACAATGGTATTTTTTTTTTTTTTTGGGTAAAGCGTTGAGAAATAAATACCAGATTTTTACAGGAGTTGGGGATGATCATTGTGAATTGTTTTTTAAAAAAAATCAAAATTGGAAAATTGTGAGTTGTAACACTTTAGTTAAATATGTGCGATAAGTTAGCTATCACCGACATATAGTCGCTTGTATAAAAGAAAATGAAATTTAATAAAATTTTGTATATACTTATATCAAACATTCATTAGTGTCTTTCATAGTAAACGTCACATCAAAGGTTGGAGTGTTACACACACTCAAATATTTTTTTTATTTTTGGCCTATGTCAGCGACCACTGACGTTGGTCTCTTTGCTCCGTACAGTGCATGTGACATATGGAATTGTATCGAATTCTTGAGCGACAATCACATTCTTGTTTTCAGAAAGCATTTCTTATAGGTAAATAAGTACATTATCCAAATAATCTGCGAAAATTTCCGCTTTCTTGACATTATTATTTGCCAATTTTCCATCTTTTGTTTTAATGGGAGGATATTCGAATTGCTTAGTACATGTCCATAACGAGTAATCAGCACGTCATTCATTACACAGCCATTGAGAGTAGTGGAATAAAATCTCATTATTAAATTTCTTTTCGATTGAGGTCTTTAGTTGTTTTGTTTTGGATAGTTTTGTCTGATGGTACTAGAGTCTGGTACAAATAACTTCTAAGCTTACACTTCAGTGAAATTTTTTCTCTTATGTGTTTCGAATACCGAGTGTTAACTAGAAGTTTCTCTACACTTAGTATAATTTATTGCATATTTAACATAAATTTTCTGTCATATTATTTTTGCGTTACTTTCACAGTGTTCCGATTTTGATGAACTTATGGGGTCATCTATACAGTGGTACTGGGTAGGAGGTACTGTTATCGAGATTCAGATATTTTTTATTTGGCATAAAGTGAACGGAATGTGTAAGTTAATATAAAATAAATGACATATTCCTTCTTAAAATTTATTATTTTATATATTTCCCATATTTATTACATGCCACTAAGAGCCAGCCATTTAAGAAGTATCCACTATTTGTTTGGGAAGGAGAGGTTAAAAACGTTTGCGAACGTTTGCTAGAAATTTAAATAAATAGTTTATATGTACATACTTATATGGAAACTAATCTATGTATTGTAGTATGTAATTCAATTAACCTTCGTATACTCGCGCACAAAATCATTACACAAATTTATACTCATAACACTTATTATACACGGTGTCTCAGACCGAGATTTGATCTCGTTTGTATTGTATAATTGTCATTAAATACTTTTTTTAATTATTATTGGTATTTATGTTAAAGAAGATGATATAATTGGATAAAAAAAAAAAGGATTAGAAGTTGAACATTAAATCCTTTCTACTAAAGGAATAGACTTTTATATCAATCTCTTAAAAAATAACGTATTTTTGGTACTTTAACTTTTAACAACAAAAATAAACTTATTCTTCTGTTATCTAAAAAAACTGAAATCTACTAAAAAAAAGTATCAAGCAAAATTAAAAATTGATGACTGCCAAAAAAAATTGCTCGTGATACAAGTGAAACTTCTGAAAAACAGAATAAGAGAGATTTAGTGTGACAGAGGGAGAAAGAGATAATCTCAAAACAAATACAACGACACAAAATTTGCATACAAAGTATTCTGTTGTTTATTCAATATTTGCAGTGTCATTGGTTGGTGCTTCAATTGGTAATACTGATATTAATGGTTTGTGGTAACTATAGTACAATATGTGATGTACGTCCAAAGACTATGAAAATATATAGACAAGACAAATGCTTAAAAAAAAAGCAGGACTCTCTTAAAATCTATTTCTTTGCATTTGATATGACATGATATGATTATTGATTTGTTGGTCTGGGAGACCAATGAGCGAATATACGAAGTAGCGCCGGCCCTAGCGCTTCATCAGGGAGCCCTTTCTGAGCCCTTTGGTCGACACTTTCACTTGACGTAAATTCTACTCACTTTTGCAACATCGGCAGCAGTGGGCACATAACATTATTTTAAAATTTTATGTTGCGCTGGAAATTGTTTTTCGAATGTGGTTTTTTTGCGCCCCTTGCAATCCGACGCCTAGAACAACCGTTCCACTCGCCGGGACGATACGAAGGTTAATCGGAACTTCACTTTCATATCTCATTTACTGTTTGACATTGTTGTAAGGTACTGACGGACGGACTGGTATGACAAATCAATGGGACCATTTGCAACGATGTTAAACATGTTATAAGTAACATGTCAAAATGATAATAAGATACGCAGTGAATAGTATTACAATTTTGTCATGAAGTTTGTAACACACAGAAGGATACATCGGAGACCCCATGAAGTATTTATATTCTTGACCAGCGTGACGAGACGAATTGATCTAGCCATGTCCGTCTGTCTGTCTGTATGTATGCAAACAAGTCCCTCAGTTTTTGAGCTAGAGAGCTGAAATTTGGAACGGAGCTTTATTTTCACCATACGCAGAATAGAAAACAAAATTAATTATTTATTTTAATCAATCTTGTGTCGGTCTTTTAGCGCATTACTTTTAAATAGTCTTTTTTGCATTATTGTATTTGATTTTGTTAATTATTGTACTATCGACTTGACATTTTGACATCATAAATGTCTCACCCATATCCACAAACCATGTAAATTTCAAAACCTTCGGACACCTAGGAGGGGCGTAAAGAGTATTACAACTTCGGCATAGCCAAATTTAGTCTTATTTGACTTGTTTTTATTTGAAATAAAATGATTGCAACGAATACTATTTAGTAAATATTGGAAGAGCAAGGTACTTAAGCTTGAAGGAGCAACAATTTATTATTTTTCCAGAACCAGATAGAGGGGAGGCGACAAGGAATACTGCGCTGTAGTGACCTTGGACGTCAAAAATGCATTCTATATGGCGAGATGGCGCGGATCATGTCAGCACTCAGGGCGCTTGACACACCGAGGTACCTAATACGGATGATCGAAAATTACTTCGCAGATAGAGTGCTGCTGTATGACACTGATGATGGCCGGAAGGAGTACAGGGTCACAAGGGGCGTGCAAGAAGGTTCGGTCCTGGGTCCCACTTTGTGGAACGTAATCTGCGAAGGAATTCTCAGGATTATCCTCCCCACAGGTTCAACGCTGATTGGCTACGCTGACGACATTGCTCTGGAAGTCGTGGGTAAAACGATCAAGTGAATACAAGCTAGCTGCTGTGAAGCCACGGCCAGTATCATGAGCAGGCTTAGTCAAGCTAGCGGTTGAGAAAAACGGAACTTGTTCTCCTGTCTACCTGGAAAGTGAGGGAAATATTTTCGTTTCGAGTAGGTGACTGCCTCATAACCTCCCGGCCATCCCTCAAGCATGTGGGAGTGCTGCCCTTCAAGGATCATCTAGTCGCCATAAATGACAAAGCGGCGAAAGTTAATAGAGCCCTATCTCGGACAATAGCAAACATAGGTGGACCACGAGCAAGCAAGCGGAAGCTGCTGTCCAGAGTCGTTGCATCCATTTTCTTATACGTGGCGCCAGTATGGGCGGATACAACACGAAAGAGCTCATACATGGCGGGTATTCATTCGACGTACCGACTAAGTGCATTGCGGGTAGCAAACGATTTTCGCATGATATCGGATGTCGCGATTGAAGTGATAGTCTCTATGCCACCAATCGATATAATGGCGCGTAAACTGAAACATAGGTTCACCACAGGGTCATCTACAGAAGACGGGCGGCGATGCAGCATCCAAGAATGGCAGAGAAAATGGGAATCGTCTAGAAAAGGGCGATGGACGTACTCTCTGATTCCTAGCCTGGATGTATGGAAAACGCGGAAACATGGAGAAGTGGATTTCCATATGACGCAGATACTCAGTGGACACGGTTGCTTTAAATTCTATTTGCGCCGTTTCAAACACGAGGAGGACCCCTTCTGTGTAACAAAACGCATCAGAGCAGCTGAACGATTGCGAACGCAGGCCGATCGTCTAGCTGGACAAACGGACAGGTGATTGTAGATTGTTGATAAACAATACAGACGCAATAGGTGACCCACTTACTTGGGACAGACTGACTTGTAAGCAACTATGCTCCTCCTTTATAGGACATTGGGCGGAAGTTTTTGGCGTGGTTAAAGTCCCACACTTCGGTAGTAGACCGATCCGGCTTTCGATGCTTTTATTTCAATAAAAAAAAAAAAAAAACTCTCAAAACCCTCTACCATATGCAATTTAGAGCAAAATTACATCTATACTAATATTTTTAGCTGCCATTGCAGGCCCGTTAGAAGTTGTTCTGGTATTCCCTGTCTGTAGGTGGTGCAATGAGCTTTATTTATTTTTTAAGTAACAATGCTCTCACGACACTCAGCGAAAAGATTACAGATTACTGATTAGCTAGCAACTGCGCATTTTAAAACAGCGACTTATGCTCACGCATGTTGAAACGGTGTTAAGTACACAAAAATTTTAGATAATTATTCTTATTACCTCCTGTATGCAAACTCACAAACTTTACCTCTTAGAATATCAGTAGATATAGTATAATATTATAGTATATTATAGTATATTATAGTATATTATAGTATATTATAGTATATTATAGTATATTATAGTATATTATAGTATATTATAGTATATTATAGTATATTATAGTATATTATAGTATATTATAGTATATTATAGTATATTATAGTATTGATGTTAATGACTAAGATATTCTGTGTAGAGAATATTTGACGTCTTGTTATTGTTTGGTAGCAAAATGTTCTACAATATTTATCGGGACTTCCAACTCGTGATAAAGCAACATATAGTTGGCCGTGGAAAAAGCACTCTTTTCGTAGGTCGATTCCAACCCAAGAGATTGCAACTTGTTGAGTCATATCTGTCGTGAAGTACGAATGTACGACTGTAGGATACCGTTGGACTTATTAACAATGTTTTCACAGGAAATTGCAACCGTTTGAAATATATTGGCAAATTCGTGGGAATCACTGGAATCCTTGGGATATTTGACATCTGCCGGCTGCAGGATGGTCGTCACATTCAAATTGTCTTTCAGGCCTCTAATGAGTAACGTTGTACCATTACACATGTTAGGAGGGCTTATATTCTTTAAAAGCATGATAGGAGTACCGACTTTTAATGATAGTTCGTGAGGTGGCAAGCCATATGGATTAAGGGAATTTAGAAATTCTTGAGGAAAATGGACTGCGTCATCATATTGGTGACTGTGTTAATCGACTTATAGGTTTTGAGTTGGCCAGAGACTCTTTGTAAAATGAGATTGTTGATTTCATTGACATTGTCGTTCCAAGGTGATACAATTTCCCTGGAATGCAACCAGAAAAAGTCTCTATAAGTAAAAGATGCTGCAGACTGTGGACTAGTGTGTCAATTAAAATGCTTTTAGCAGAATTAGTCTCCAAATTTAGATAAGGAAAAACTGCACACAAGTAACTCCTTCCATAATGGCAGTAGAGCTTCTAAGGTCCTTCAGCGTTCGATTCACAGCTTCAACATAGCCTCTGTGAGTCATGGTATATTCATCCCACATTAACAGTTGTTCTGTAACAATTTGCAAAGGAGCCGTTTTTTGTATAGAACATACGGATTGTTGCTCCAGAGATACTGATAATGGGAGTTTCAATGTATAATGTGCAGTTTTCCCGTCACTTAATAGAGTAGCAGCGATTCCTGAAGAACCGATTGCCACAGCTAGTTTTTCAGACTGCCCTACCTTCGCCAGTAATAATTTGACATCACTGACATTGTGCTGACGCAGCAGCATGATATCTATTGAATCATTTCGTGAGCAAATAGGATATGGTAATTCAAATTGCCTATTTTCTATATCTATCAAGCTTTCGTTGTACGTGTCGTCATTGAAATGCAAAGAAAGATTCTGATTTTGCTGTGTCTGATGTCTAGACGAAAATCTTCTGTAAAGCTATCCCACTATTAAAATGTTCAGAAGGTAGACAAAATAGTAGAATGACTACAAACAACTCCTTAAGCTTTAATGGAGATTGCGAAATTGCCCCTTCTTTCAAAGTATTCTCCCAATGATCTTCAGTTTCAAGCAAACCTCTAATTCGGCAAGCTGTTTGATAAGTTTTTAGACAATTCCATTTACAGTTTTTAGGTCATTGAATGAGGTTAGACTGCGTACATGAGAAAATTTGTTATTAGCTCAAGTATAATAGAGCGGAAATTCGTGGTATAGTAGAGTTTTTGCAAATTCGCCCATGTTACAGTACTCAATGAAAGCTAAAAGTGTAGTCTTACAGGGGTTTTGCGCTACTTGTTGAGTCATATCTGTCGTGAAGTACGAATGTACGACTGTAGGATACCGTTCGAACGCTGAAAGGAGCTTGGTCCAATCCTTTATTAATATATTTACATACATATTAAATTGCCTTAACAGAGTGGCGGTATTCCACGTTAATGTGGGCGTTAAATGTTCGACACAATATTGGAAAATACGGGAAAATCAACATATTGTCTATAACATCAGTTCTTCCTCTAAAGTTCAAGATAGCTTAATGACCTCCATTTACAGTGTTACGGCAACGATATACTGGATATCCATCCTCTCCGGCCTGGGTGTCATTGATAAAAATGAGAGGGTATTTTTTTTTTCATATATGGTGATAATAAATTTTGATCCCCACATATATTTTCGGTCACGATATCAAATAATACTGGATCATCATCCAATAATTCAGCAGCTATTACACTGTCAATTTCATCAGGTTGTATTTTTTTTTCAGACAAAACAACATATGACAGTGTGGTAAGCCGCGTCTTTGTCATTTTACAGTAATCATGTGAAATTTAACCTTACCAAATATCTTGTCTTTTGTGAATAACTTGATTATTTTCTTAATCTTTAAATGAAGTACTCTGGAAATTATATCATGACAATCAAATGACCGCAGCCCAGGTAATAACTCTTCTTTGATCTCTTGCCATTCCGGATTGAAAGTAAAAGTTACAAATAAATCGGGTCTGACTTTTTTTCGTGCATATAGCGCGGAGATCCTGTGAAACTTTAAAGCAAGATGATGTGTTATCCAATATTCGTAGGGTTTATATTAGCATCCTGATTTAAAGCACCTTTTAAATATACGATATATGGTCGTCAGTTCGTAGTTGTTGATTTCGACGTATGTGTGCATACGTGAAATCATTTTATTTCTCACTCTTTTTAGATGTCCATCTTTACAATGAATGACTTTGTCTTCATCGACTAATAAAACTGCAACTTGGTTTATTTACGGTGAATTTTATCTTCCTTGATGTTGACCATGTGGAATACGGTCGGCGTGAATTATTAATTTTCAGTTGTCTGATGAGAAGCTGTTTTCTAAATCGTTTTTGAAAAGCAGACTGCAATTCATTGATTAATTTTATTTTTGTTGGGAGATCATAACGATAATTGATCAGCATATCATATAAAATAAATCTGTAGGAATTGCGGACTTTGACCTGAGGTTGAAGGAGACTACCAATGAAATGGTATACTTGCCTTTCAAGCTTAAATGTAGGCATAAAATTTCCTTCCCGGATTTTCTTAGCACCGAAAGACGTCATTTGGAATAGTGTGTTATACTTGCGTATGTTATTTAAAAAATGTGTAGATAATGAATGCTAACAATAGATATTTTATTGACTGGCTCGTTGGCTCATTGGTTACTGCTCCAAGCTGACATCCGAGAGTCGCGGGTTCAATTCCCGCTCAAGTCTGGTTCTGCACTTTTCTAATTTCCTCCAATCCTTCCTAACTCTCTCCTTGAGCTGAAGGTCTTTGTCGCTATTGCTCGTAGTAAAAACTAAATTATAGTTTATAATTTTAATCTTAGGTAGGTTACGTTAGGTAGCTGCATCACTGAACGAGTGAATTTTAATCTTAGTTCTATAAAAATAAAAAAGAAGAAACAAAAATAAAACTAAGAATAATAATAAGAAGCGTCATAATAATGAGAATTTCAATTATAATACTTTGAATAATAATAATAAGCGAAAGAATATTTTTTGTTCGATGCTAAGTTGGAAAGAAAAAATCAAAATTGCAAAAATTGCTTAAGAAACGAAGCTGCCCAAAAAGAAAGCAAATAAGCCGAACGATATTGCTATCACAGCGGTCACAGCATCACTGACTTGTGCGCTTGCTGCTTGCCTTATTTTACAATAATATTTATCACTATTTGTAAATTTGTATTTGCTGCAATCTGGGTCAACTCCCAATAGAGGTCAGTGGTCCATCGAACCACAGAGGTTTCATCCATGCACGGATCAAAGGGATTCACATATTTAGCTGCTACGCACCGCCAAGAGATGACCTAACCTCTTTTAATGCGTTCCTGGATGAACTAGTAACGAATGCTCGCGGAAAATCCCTTTTAAAATTGCGGGGGACTTCAACGCTTGGGCTATAATTGTTAAATGGCGATTGGGAGCAGTTCCTGGACCGGTACCGGTCAGTCCAACGATTATGTTGCATATTGTGCAGAATCTCTTCCAGGTCCTAATGGTCTACATAGAAACCAATACGGTATCAGGAGGAACAGGTGTACCATCGACGCGATAAATCGAGTTTGCGATATTGCACGGAATGCGACTGCTGGTGAAAGATGGTTCTTGGGCACAAAGAAGTACTGCGCCGTAGTCACCCTGGACATCAAAAATGCGTTCAATTCGGCAAGATGATCCAACATAATACGCTCTTTGGACAATCTTTGTGTGCCAAGGTATCTGGTCAGAATGGTGATGTCATACTTGAGCAACAGAACGCTCTTGTATGACACAGAAATAGACCCACAGGTGTACAACACTACTGCTGGCGTACCGCAGGGATCAGTGCTTGGTCCGATCCTGTGGAATGTGATGTATGATGGTGTCTTCAGTGTACCAGTACCGGATGAAGTGGAAGTAATTGGCTATGCGGATGATATAGCAGTGGTATCAGTTGCAAAAACGCTTCCAGACCTTCAGGAAAAATGCAACACTGCTGTTCTAGACATCAAGAACTGGCTATGGCAGACTAGTCTGGAATTAGTGGACCAAAAAACTGAGTTGGTCCTAATCAGTAGCAGGAAGAAAATAGAATCCCTCAATATTCGAGTCGGGACGCAGGATATAGCTTCTGCACCCTCAATCAAGTATTTGGGGGTTCTCTTGGATTGCCGTCTCAACTTTAGGGACCACCTAAAGTTCTCAAGTGAGAAAGCATCCAAGTCCTATGCATCCCTGGCAAGGCTGATGCCAAATGTTGGAGGGCCCAGACAACCAGTGCGTGAGCTGCTGGTGGCGGTCAGCAAATCAATCATTCGGTATTCTGCACCAGTGTGGTCCGGTGCAACCAAGTTCAGATCGTACGTTAAGGGAGCCGCGTCTGTGTACCGCCTTAACTCGATCAGAATATGTTGTGCATTCCGACGCAATAAATGTCATTGTTAACTGCAGACCGGTGGGTATTGACGTCAACAAGCTTACTGCAATATATGCAGCGAGACGGGTGGAGACCGCTATACATGGCCAGGAGATAACCCCAACTGACTCCTGGCAGCAGCGTTGACAAAGTTCAACGAAGGGGAGGTGGACGTTCGAGCTAATCCCGAATATCAGTGTGTGGACGTCTAGGAAGCATAGTACTCTAAACTACCATCTCACGGAGTTCCTCACTGGGCATGGATGTTTCCGGGAATATCTGCATAAATTCAAGCATGTAGATGACCCGCATTGCCTGTTTTGTACAAACCAGCGAAAAATTGTTCGCCATGTTCTCATGGATTGTTCCCGCTTTCTTCACCTCAGAGAGTTAATCGCGGCTGAGGTAGGTGGAAACCTTACGTGATTAACTACATGTTAAAGGATGAAGACTCCTGGAACAGAGCATGCGGGGTAATCGGGGCGATAATGCAGCAGGTCCGCAGAGATGAGGAAGTAAATAGAAGTATGGTCTAACCTGCTCTCCCTGGCGAAGTAATACCTCAATTGGTGGTCCCGCCAGGGCTGAAAAAAGAGCCAGTGTAGTCCAGGGGGTGGTTTTAGTACGTTGGCACTATATGTGACTGCTTGTCCGGTGAATCGTGCATTCTAGTAAGTCGGTTTACTAGGATCTTTCGAAGCACGAACAACGAAACACACAGTCTCTCTCTTGGGTCGATCTCAGTGACGAACATATACAAAAAAAAAGGTAACGAAGAGCGCAATACTCTTGTACATACTCAGAGAGGAAAAATACAACAATAATAAAAACTACACAAAATTTAAGAAGAAACACAGCATGAAAACGATGGAAAGTTTCTGTACTTGGCTGTGGAAAAGATTTAAAAATCTTAATCCTAAAAAAACTATTATTAAATTGTTAATAAATCAAAAAAAGTGAGTATCCTGTGACATTCAGTGACAACGTAGGACTCTACTCGTGAAAGAATTTTTATAATAGTATAAGTAGTTTGGAAGATTACCCGTATCAGCCAAGCAAACATTACCTCTTTATTGTATTAGTATAGATCAGCTTATTCTAAGAACGGGAATTCATGCCGACTTGGCTGCAAAGTTTTGTTTTGAAATTTACTTGTAAATTTTGGTAAGTATAGAGTATTATAATAAAAAATCAACTAAAGGGAGGAAATAAAAGCAACAATATTAATTGGTAATGATATTTGATTAAATCAAAAGGAAAATACAAAGTTATGAAATATATTTTCTTTTTAATGTGCCTTTTTTGCAATCAGGATATAGATCTCTGTGCTCCTGCACGCAACGTAGAAGATATTGTTGCTCTTCATCGGCGGTTATCAAGCCTTGGAAGTCTTGCATTAGCTTAACAGCCCTCTCTGCTTTATTTTTTACAGCTTTTAAAGTTACAGCTTGACTTTAAGCTTTCAAGTAGACCTCATTTTCTTTCCACAAAGAAACACTTTCCTGCAGGAAACTGTCGTCGATCTTTAGGCGTAAAAATAATTTCTTACTCTTGTTTGACACAAAGTCTTCTAAGGATCTGACTGAAATCATAAGTAAAATAAGTAATTTTATTTTAAAATATACAGAACAAGTACGTAACTGTAACAACGTCTTACCATATAAACTGTTTGATATCTGTTCTTAAAATGGAATATATCTCTTCCCAAGTTCTATCGTTTGTTCACGTTCCAAGTTGGAAACTATTTTAATTTTCGTTTGGTCATCAACCTCGTCGACAAAAAGGGCCAAGATACCACTTCCGTCACACAAAACACAGATGTTGGCAGAATTTGGTCAGAGCTGAAATGGATGAAAAGGACAAATCTTGATGATCAATTTGAGAGTTTGTAAAATGTTGATTCACATAGTCAATGTAAAATTGAATGTCATCCGGATTAATATTCTTCCAATTTTCTTTAAACATTTTAAAAAGCGGAGTATCTGGGCTGCTGGTGACTTGATAAACACGATTTCATACACATGATAATGACAGGTAAATAGTAACTGCTCCCTTTCCAGTTTTTTAGTTCCTCTTTCGAACTTCTTACATCTACAGCTGGCAACAATTTTTCATCCCAATGCATAGTCAGAATTTCCCAAATATTGTTCTGAACGTCGGTTTTATCATCTCCGCTCTCTCCTTTCGTAGCTGCGTTCGATTGCGTTGTATTGAAGATTTACTTACTGTAAATGCATCAATATTTAGATCCAATGATTCCATTATGGCATGAACTATACTATATAAACAGAGTCTCTTATGCTTAATTGAGGTCTGTCTTAAGTTGCTACAAACTAGGGAGTATAAATATCGTTTCTCCCCCTTTTAATGTTATAAATTGAGACGTTGTTGCCGTAGGTACAACAAAAATACGATTTTCTAAGCTTTCAAAATTAATAATAAAATATATGATAAACTACAGCTTCCAAAATTAATACTACAATATATGATAAACAACAGTCATCAAACGTTTCAGATTGAGTTAAGTTTTTATTTACATCAGCCATACATCCCGGACGCCCTGGTTCTCTCTGTGTTCTTCTATTTTGAATTTTTTAAAACATCATCATGTGCAATATTAAATAAATTATCCAACTCATTTTGAAAATCTTGTTCGCGTTTATTGTAAACTTCAACGGTTTCTTGCAATTTTTTTTTGTAAATCGCGCCAAACTTGATATAGATCTACTAACATTTTTTAAAAGTTCGGTACTACTCAGGTTGGTATCGATCTTTTTCCTAGAATACTATACATTTACTTATCCCAAGACTTACAATTTCATTAATGGTTAATTTTATTTTCCGTATATTATAAAACATAACTGCTAGGACTTGTCGCTTTGAAGGTAATTTTGCACCTGTTATCTGGTGATTTATGACAACTAAATAAATATATTTCTTAGCACTTCGTAGTGGGACTGTCATAATAAAAAGTCAATTTATTGCGTGATTACTGAGCGGTTAAAATACTACGATCATCTTGCAATTGACAATAAACTTTTAGCATATTGAACATCTGTTTTTTGTTTTGGTTATACAGGGTGGCGCAATTTGCATTTATTAAGTATAGGCTAAAAAAATAAATACGAAAGGCATAGTTGAAATAAAAGATAGGATGATGAGGTACTTAAATGTAGTTTATTTTTTAAAAATAACATCATCTAAATGACGGCCCTCTCGAAGACATATATACATACATACATACAAATAAAACATTTCTAAGAACAACGATTGCATTAAACACTTGTGCTACTGATTATGACTCCTGATGAAAGCACTAAGTGCTGTATTAAATAATAAAGTATTGATTAGAGACTCATTAAAGCACATAGTGCTGTTACAGTTCTTTGACCTTTAAAAACTATTTTAAATAATTGTAATTCCCAACTTTTAAATACATATAGTGCAGTTCTAGCGAAACAATTATTTTAATTAAGTTCATTGAGAACAGCGATTGCATTAAACACTTATGCTACTGTCTATGACCCCTTATTATTTACTTATTTATTTGAATGACATTGACAAAAATAAATTGAAGTAAACTTAAACTAAAATAAATTAATTTCAAAAAAATCAGCCAAGTGTGAGTCGGACTCGCACACGGAGGGTCCCGTACCATCGTACAAGATTTTTTGCTTAAAATATTAAATTATGTGGATATTTTACAGCCTAAAAGTATACTACAATTGCAGCTTAAAAGTATACTACAAAAAAAAAAATTGTTAAACAAAATGTTAAATTAAAGAACAATGCTTCTAAAAATGTGTATTTGTATTTGTCGTTCTATACACAAGTGAATTACACACTCTGTGAAAATTTCAACTCTCTACCTATTACGGTTCATGAGATAGAGCAGGAGACGGACGGATGGACATCGTAAGCTTAGTAAGAGGGTCCCGTTAGCTCACTATGGGTATGGAACCCTGAAATGAGAAACAAACAAAAATAGGAAAAAAAAATGAAAATAAATAAATAAGGATTGTATGAAATACTAGGGGCACAAAAGTTTAACTGATTTTATAGCTCAGGAGAATCAATTTCCCCGCCTATGAGCTTATGAAGAAAACTAATCCCAAAAGCTAGCCTATGATGCACCAAAGATGGAAGACTGATAAGAAGGAGCCTATCAGAGTAAGATGGCAAACGCAAATTAGGATTCCAGTTTAGGCCACGAAGGGCAAACAGGAGGAATTGTTTCTGTACAGGCTCAATTCAAACATGATTATTTATATATTACGGTGACCAAATACAAGAGCAATACTCGAGGAGTGGACACACAACAGATACAAAATGAGTCTTTGTGCTATAAGGGTCATTTAATTCGATAGACCATCATTTAATGAAACCAAAAACACTCTTCGCTTTATTTACGATAGAAGAGATATGTTGGTTAAAACACAGCTTGGGATCAAACTGGACACCGAGGTCATTAAAAGTAGAGACTCGATCGAGTTGGACGTTTTAAATCGTGTATGTAAACAAATGAGGTTTACACCGATGATTCGTCATGAACTGACATTTGGAGATATTTAGATATAATTAATTAGCAGAACACCAAGAATGTAAAGAAATAAGATCCTCTTGGAGTCTGAGAGGAGGCACCATCATTAAATGACACATTTTTACATCATCAGCGTACATGAGGACACGAGAATTTGAGATTGAGAAAGGGAGATCATTTACAGAAAGGTTAAACAATAATGGGCCTAGATGGCTCCCTTGAGGAACTCCAGAAGTGACAAAGACTGGACCAGAAAGAATGGACTTAAATAATACTCGTTGAACCCTATTTTTTAAAAAAGATGCAATCCAACAAAGAAGATGTTGTGGAAAACCTAAAAGGTCAAGTTTATGTACAAGCAGATGATTAACAGAATCAAACGCTTTACTGAAGTCAATGTAAATAACATCAGTTTGACGTTTGTCCCAAAAACCAAGATTTACAAAAGATGTACACTCAAATAAGTTTGTAGTTGAAGATCGCTTTTTCATAAAACCGTGTTGACACAGAGAATTCATTGTTTACAAAATTGATAAAAGGCTGATGTGAGCAATTTTTCAAACAATTTTGGGATTGCAGAAAGTTTAGCAATACCCCTGTAATTGGATGTGTCTGCTTTGTTACCTTTTTTGTGTAGGGGAATAATAAAGGATTCCTTGTGAGTAAGTGGATTTCAACGATTGATACCGGTTTTGAATATAGGATTCAGAGGAATAAGTGGATTGAAAGAAACAATTCAAATTAATTGAGAAATATTTGCGCCAATATGAGCACGCAACTCTGCACACTTCATCAAACAGTAATATTTTAAAAAAGCATTTTAAAAAGGATATATATTTCATAACTTCCTTTTGATTCATTCAAATATTATTACCAATAAATATTTTTGCTTATGTTTCTATCACTTATTCCTACCTTTTTAGTCGATTTTTCGTTATAAATAATACTTTATACTTACCGAAATTTACAAGTAAATTTCAAAACAACACTTTATATGCTCCCAGTAACCGCCACGAGTATCCATTCATAGAATAAGCTGAAATATTCTATGAACGCAAGCCCGTGCCGACAAAGTGGTGTTTTGAACGGGAACCCTTGGGGGTTACTGGGAGTACGTATATAAAGAAATTTCAATCATAATTAGGTGGTATGCGTAAAAAAAATTTTTCGAAAAAATTGGGACACCCTAATATACATATATGTGAATGGGCGTATGAATGTGTATTTGTTTAACCATCCATCATTTTGTGTCGATTTCCAGCTGGAGTCAATAGAGACAGCAGCAGCAGCATCTTTTTCATTCGATGTCATCATACCGAAATGTGTATATATTATTTAACATGTGTACCTTTTTATTTACACACATCTAAATGAGAAAGAGAGAAACTGTGCGTGTGAGTGGGGTAAGAGTGAGAAAGAGAGGTGGCAATTGCATTGCTTTCAACACGCAATTAACACTCCAGTGTCTGTTTTCAACTTTTGTGGCAAGACACAGCAGCAGCCTTTATTTCACACATCATGCGGCAACGCAAGTATTCTTCTGAATGTTGGGTTTCCTTTAGTGTTCAGTGTTTTATTTATTTATTTAAGCACTCATTGGCTAAAGAGATAATTCATTCGTATTGTTAATTTCAATAAATTTTTTTTTTGCTTTATTGCGAAACAACTGAATTTTAACTAAAAATGAAAACATATCATGTAAATAAAATTGACCTGACTTAATATGTAAATCTAATTAAATGATTCAATGCAATTGGATTAAATAAAAAGTGTATTTATAAAAAATCACCGTGAAAATTTTCAGAAGGGTAAAGATACGGGAGTAGATCCAGGTCCATATTAACCCAGTCTGAGATATACGAGTACATACAACGAATCGCAAGGATGAAATGATCATCCAGCCGGATGATGACCCAAACCATATTGCGCGTAAAAGCTCTCAGAGTCACCATTTCAGTTGGAGCAGTAACCTCCCTAAAGTCCAGATCTCAATGCGAGCGAAAATCTATGGCTGTTGCAGAAGGGGAGGCTTTCAGAATCCAATATAGCGCCCACTATGAAAGGGGATGGGATAGGGTGCAGGAAATATGGAATAATATTCCCAGTACCCATGTTCACAAACTCGTAGAAAATATATATTTAAAATGACTTGTTGGATTCTTTGCTAATAATCTAATAGGGCCCGCACACGATCCTGATCAAAAATTTCAAATAAATGACCACTTAGCTATATTTGTCTCTTTCATACGTACTTACCTTGTGAATGCGTAAATGAGACAGCATGGTCAAAGAGAGAACGATTATGGTCAAAGAGAGAATTGAGAGAAGAACATGCATGATGAAATATCCAAATCAATTGGATATTTTCTCCTCAATTCCAACCCAATTACAATTCTCCTAATTTTGTATAGGCGATTTGGTTGAATTCACCCTTATCTGATATTATCAAAAAAAAAAAAAAAATTAATTTACCAAGAACTGTAGCTTTATAAATTTTTTTTTCATTTGGAGCAAAGTATACCGATTTTAATATTTTTTTTTTAAACAACAAATGAATATTTATTTATTTTTTTTTTATAAAGAGAAATATACTTTTAAATGATTAGGTTTTTTAAATTTTTTCCAAAGCATAGAAACATTCGTACGTTTTCATGATGTGCTTCTTCTTAAATTTTATGTTGTTTTTGTTATTATTGTATTTTTTCCTCTTAGAGTACATGCAAGAGTATTGCGCTCTTTGTTATTATCTTTTTGTATATGATGTTCTTTGAAGCAACAACAAAAAATGATCACTGACGAAAATCGTATCAGCAACAGTCGTCGTATTATAATTTTTGATTTTGCTTTGTTGTTGCTTTCGGTCAAAGCAGCAGCAAGTGTTCAGTTTTTGCAAGTCTATGCGACCGTTTTCTGCTTTTGCTGTTTGCTTCTCCCCGCATATTCCATTCTTCCCATAAGAAATGAAATTCTCAACATGCAAAAGGCAATTTCAGAAAACAATACAAAAGTTCGCAACTACAATAAATAATTAGCAATACAAAGAAATATTTTAGTTTGCTTGTTTATATATATATTCTTTACAAACAAACATAGTAACCTTACACTCCAAGTATGACGCAACAGGCTGATACGACACTACTATAGAAAAAAAGCTCTGCTACCCGTGCTAAGCCGGGGCGGGTTGCTGGTAATAAATTAAATAAGTGATATTTTATTTTTACGTGATTCATATGGTTTCTGATATTTCTGTGACGAGTATCATAATGATAATAATCTTGGATTCCAGATTTTTTTTCATATTCAAGAAATTGTTTAAATACATTTTAATAACGGATGATAACTAAAATCGACACATTTAGCAATTCATTTTTATATATACGCGTGAGATAGATATAACCTTGGATTTCCATTCTAAAAATTATATGAAGACCAGTAAAAAATAAAATTACTTTAATCATTCTGCGTTTACTATATCTCATATTCACCATCATCAAATTTCTGAAGTAAAAATTTGCAGTTGCTAATCTCTTGAGAATGATTATCGTAAATTTCTACAGTACTTTTCCTAAGAACGATTTATTTATTTATTTGAAATGGCATTAAAACTGTCAGCTTAAAAACAAAAATAAATGTAACAATTAACACTTAAAAGTAAGACAAAAATATAAATTCAAGTGAACTTAAACTAAAATAAATTAATTACAAAAAAAAAAAAAAAACAAGAAATGGGAAAAAAAAAAACATGAAAATAAAATAAATAAGGATAATATGAAATACCAGCCTCTAACCCGATGGGGGAAATTTATTTGCAAATAGTAGCGAGCTATACCCCTACTCACAGCTATGTGTGGTCAGAGACATATGAATTAATAAACTACAATAATGCAGATTGTAAAGGTGACCCAAATCAGCGACATCCAGTTCATCCAGCCTGCAGTGTGATCAGGAGTCCCGTAGGTAGCGAATGACGATGGTATTAATCGATGGTGGCGATATCTCGGGTGAGAACGTGATAGAATTTATTATATGACGTGCATAAAACTCGGAAAGGATCGTGTAGGGCATAGTTAGTAGTGCATCTATTCAATGCTAAAGGGACACAATTTCTGGTAGGACGTCTAGGGACAGAAAAGTTTAATTGATTTTATAGCTCAGAAGAATCAATTTTACCAACTATGTGCTTATGAAGAAAACTAATCCCAAGAGCTAGCCTATGATGCACCAAATATGGAAGACTGATAAGAAGGAGCCTATCAGAGTAAGATGGCAAACGCAAATTAGGATTCCAGTTTAGGCCACGAAGGGCAAACAGGAGGAATTGTTTCTGTACAGGCTCAATTCAAACATGATTATTTATATATTACGGTGACCAAATACAAGAGCAATACTCGAGGAGTGGACACACAACAGATACAAAATGAGTCTTTGTGGTATAAGGGTCATTAAATTCGATAGACCATCATTTAATAAAACCAAAAACACTCTTCGCTTTATTTACGATAGAAGAGATATGTTGGTTAAAACACAGCTTGGGATCAAACTGGACACCGAGGTCATTAAAAGTAGAGACTCGATCGAGTTGGACGTTTTAAATCGTGTATGTAAACAAATGAGGTTTACACCGATGATTCGTCATGAACTGACATTTGGAGATATTTAGATATAATTAATTAGCAGAACACCAAGAATGTAAAGAAATAAGATCCTCTTGGGGTCTGAGATGGGAGGCACCATCATTAAATAAATGTCACAATTTTACATCATCAGCGTACTTGAGGACACGAGAATGTGAGATTGAGAAAGGGAGATCATTTACAGAAAGGTTAAACAATAATGGGCCTAGATGGCTCCCTTGAGGAACTCCAGAAGTGACAAAGACTGGACCAGAAAGAATGAACTTAAATAACACTCGTTGAACCCTATTTCTCAAAAAAGATGCAATCCAACAAAGAAGATGTTGTGGAAAACCTAAAAGGTCAAGTTTATGTACAAGCAGATGATTAACAGAATCAAACGCTTTACGGAAGTCAATGTAAATAACATAACTTTGTAACTTTTTTTGTGTAGGGGAATAGTAAAGGATTCCTTCCAGATAGGAGGGAAAGATGCGCTCTGAAGTGATAAATTGAAAAGTTTCAAAAGTGGTTTACACAGAGACTCCGCACAGTGCTTAAGCAGACAACTAGGTATTTTGTGTGGGCCGGGTGAGTAAGTGGATTTCAACGATTTTAAATTTGTAAGAAGACATTCCTCCCTAATTACGGGAGTAACAATGAGGATACAATGGGAAGTGGGATATTGATACCGGTTTTGAATATATTATTCAGAGGAATAAGTGGATTGAAAGAATTTTGCAAACAGATCTGCAATACACAAATCAGTGAGGCCATGTTCATTAACTAGATACAATAATGAGGGACATAAAGAAGATTTGCGCTTTAAGTTCACAAAGTTATAGAACTCGCGTTGCTGTCTACAACGTGTGAGATAGTTATTGTAAGAAAGGTTACTTAACAAAAGAAAATTAGCCCAGGCCACACAAAAGTTAGAAAAAGCAATAGAAGAGCCAGAACTCTTAAATTTTTTATATAGCCTCGACTTAAAGTTCTTCAGGTTAGAAAGTCTTCTTGTAAACCAAGGTGGTGTATATGACACTTTCGAAACAGCGTTATAGGGGACATAGGCATCAAATATATTGTATATCACTTCATAGAAAAAATTAATAGCAGTACAATTGTACAAAAAAGACCAATCTATTCCGAGAAAGACTTCATTTAATTGGGCAAAGTTCACTTTGCGAAAACAGAATCGATGCATAGAAGAAGATGTGGAGTCTGAAACAGAACGGGTTACAGAATGGGATATTTCCAAAGTTGAATGGTAAGTATCCTCAGGAATACTTAAAGGTTGGAATTTTAACACAGCAGAATCATTACTAAACACAAGATCAAGTGATCTATTGTAATGGTTTAATTTAGAGTTCATTTGAAACAAGGAAATTTCAAACAGTGTGTGCAAGAAATCATGTTGTTCTGAAGGAACTAGATACTTCGAGATTCCAAAAAAGGACCATGATATGAATGGGAGATTAAAATCACCTAGCACGATGAAAGAGTCACGGTCCCGAAGAATGTTATTAACAGAGTCAATGGCTCTAGCATGATACATATAAGTTTCCAAATTGGAATTAGGTGGAATATAAGTACACGATATATAAACAGTTTCATGAGGCAAAAATAACTTCACGCAAATAAACTCAATATTGGCTGAACAGTTTAGATCAACGAATTCTGATCTTAGGTGAGAGACAACAGCAATGAGGACACCACCTCCGCATTGAATAGGGCGATCTTTTCTATATGTGATTTTTTGAGAAATTATCCACCTCAAATTTTATTGAAAAGATTTTATGAAATTTTCAAAACGTGTGCTTATTTTTGTTTGTGAAGAAGATCAAAACTTAGTATTTCTAAAAAAAATATGAAATAAAATTAAATCACAAAACTGCTTTTGCATGAAATATATATAGTATATGTTTCAATTTAATTTAATTTTTTTTTTTTAAATAGACGATTCGAAGGCCTTGCAGCTAGTACTCTGTCAGGGGTGTCACAGAAATCGCCGACGAATTTGAGGAGAAACGGTTTTGATGACGCGGAAAAAATCCGTAGGTGTCACAGAAAACGTTGAAATTTCATTTTCGAACTTTGATGTTCAAATAACAGCTAATCGAAATGTGAGTGAGTTATATATAAATTCAGAACCTTCAAAACCCGGAGCACTCAATCCACAAAGAAAATACTTTGCAGTACACATATGCTTACAAATACCCAAACAAATCACAAACACGACCATTCCTGTTACTTTCTGTTTTATTACTACTCTTCTTCTTATACAAACATCATTCGTAATACATATTATTAAAACAAAGTATTTTCTCTTTGCCGAGCCTGAAACGCAGCAGCGTTAGCAGCAGCGGTGCATGGTAGTGGCGAAGGTTGACGGTGGAGCGAAGCGGTAACTCCTCCCCCCTAGAAAGGAGCGATGACCACAAATAGGGTGTAGTGGTTTCAGCAGTGTTTTCTTTGAATTTTCCTTCCTGTATATTTGTTCATTTTCAGCAAGATCTATTGGTTCCTGCCTATTTATATTTAATTTAGTTATTCTGTTTATCGTATTGTTTTCCATTGTTTCCTTTATTTTTGGGTATAATCTCTGTTTGAATTCATTAAATTTTTTAAGATATTCATGTTGAGAATCAAATTGAATTGTACTATTGCAATCGTGAGTTATACCAAAAAGTAATTCATAAGGTTTAAGTTTTGTAGCGGAATGTATTGCATTATTATACGTTATAAAAGCTTCAGCAAGGATGTCATAATGGTTAGATGTTATCTTCTCTGATTTCCTTGTACTTAATATTATTCTATACGTTTCCGCAAGAGTAGAGTGGAGCCTTTCTACTGGTGAATTACTTGGTGACTGTTGGGATGATGTTATATGCAATATAATGTTGTATTGATTACAGAAATTCTTAAAAATGTTTGAAGAGAATTCCGCACCTTGGTCACAAATTATCTTCTTAGGAATTCCATGAATAGTCATGAATTGTTTAAGTGCCTTGAGGATGTTAAGACTGTCCTTGGCAGGTAACGTGTATCCTGACGCAAACTTGGAGAATTTATCGATGATGGTCAATATTTGGTTATTGTTAATAGTGTATATATCGACGTGAATAATGTCCAACGGTTTCAAAGGAATTTCCGGTATCTCAAATGTAATTTTTGTGGGTGTCTATCGTACTTTAACATTTGACATATATCGCAATTGTTTATTGTTTGTGTTATTTTGTTCTTCATGTGGGGAAAAAAATACTGCCTTTTTAGATGAATATAGGTCTCATCTGTACCACGATGATTATTATTCTGATGGTATTGTCTGATTATTTCGTCTTGACGATCGTTTTGAGTAACATCTTGTACCATTTTTGTGGATCTGACCGGTTTATAAATTTCATTGTCTAAAAAGTAAATAGAAAATATATTTTGGACTCCTTTAAATACATCATCATCTGCATAGATAGTCACTGTTTTATTCGGTGTAAGGTATTTTTGCACTAACATATGATGACTAATTTTCTAATTGCTCTAAATATAATAGTGTCATAAGGTGTTTCATCAGCTTCCTTAAACAACAAAAGGACATCCTCGACATTTTCTAGGAACGATTGCAGTTTCTTGCGATTTCCATCGAACGTCGGGAGTTGTTTCACCAAGTCCGGTACTTTCATTGTCGAATTTATTTCCAATTGGATTCGACTACCTATATCGGTAGTTGAAAGCATATTGTTTTCGTTTCCACGGTTTCTCACACTCTAACACTTATATTTTATGATTTTTTCTTTTTTTCACTTTTTTCCTTTTTAGCTTGTGTTTCAACAAATATATCAATTTACATATATGTTTTTTTTTTTAATATTTCATATATTATTATCTACTTTTTAGGGTTCCGTACCCATAGGGAGCTAACGGGACCCTGTTACTAAGCTTACGATGTCCGTCCGTCTCCTGCTCTATCTCATGAACCGTAATAGGTAGAGAGTTGAAATTTTCACAAAGTGTGTAATTCTCTTGGGTGAAGAACGACAAATACTAGAAATACACATTTTTAGAAGCATTGTTCTTTAATTTAACTTTTTGTTTAACAATTTTTTTTTTGTAGTATACTTTTAAGCTGTAATTGTAGTATACTTTTAGGCTGTTAAATATCCACATAATTTAATATTTTAAGCAAAAAATCTTTTACGATGGTATGGACCCTCCGTGTGCGAGTCTGAGTCACACTTGGTTGATTTTTTATACTTCTTTTTCTTTATTTGTTTCAATAATTAAGAGTTGCTTTAACTTAACCAAACCATGCTTAGTTGACTCTTTGACTAACTAAATTCAATTCAATTCAACTAAATTCGAACAGTAACGGTATCTCTAGAATTGATCGAACATACACTTATGAGAGATTAAAGGAAGAAGGGGGCAAACGACGTACATGCGTTCTCTCCTCTCTCCCAACATCACTTTTTTTTTATTCTTGAATTAGACACTTGAGAGAAATAAACGAAACAAACAAAAGAAGGAAAAGGGAACAAACGACGTACTATACATGCGTTTTTCTTCTCCACTCTTGATCAATTCTTTATTCTTTATTACTACAATTTAAATAATTTTTTTTTTTGTGTTTATTTGCTATGTTCTTTTTGTTCAGTGTTGCGGTTGTTATATACGTGTGTATCACAAATCTGAGTGGAACAAAAAGGAAAAGCAAACGACGTACATGCGTTTTCTTTCCTTACTTGGTCTATTCTTCATTATTTTAATATTTTTATATATGTATTCTCTTTGTAACAGTCACGAATGCACTCTCCTTGTGAGCAGACGTGTCTATAAATTACGCTTATTCATCTTCAAAACAATTAAAAACAAAAAACCATAACAAGTCTTTAACCTTCCGTTTGATAATAAAAGAAGGAAAAAAAAAATTAAAATTAACATATACAGTTACCACTGTCTGCTGCTAGAGCGGTAGGTACAACAACAATCATGCCTGATCCACCTGATAAGAACAAAAACAACATAAACCACATTCGACATCGGCAAAAAACTGATCAACAATACAACGGGACCAAAATATTTAATACTCTGCAGGAATAACTGCAATGACACTTTATCAAATGTTTCCCCGTTCTTGCTAAAAAAAGTGATTGATAATGTTTGTTATGGAGAAATTAAGGAATGTTAACCACTGCGAAATGGAACAATTCAACTAAAAACAAAAAACCTAACGGAAGCTACTAAAATGATTATCCTTACTTCCTTAAACAACTCAATTCAAGTTGAAGTATCTCAACATTATTCGCTTAACAGCTCAAAAGGTGTCATTTACTGTAACAACCGTAGGGACATTCCAGAAGAGGAAATCACAAATGAACTTAAAAGTCAATATGTAACCGAAACCAGAAAAATTTTAAAGAAAGATAATGATACACTAAGAGAAACCGGACTCATTATCATCACCTTCTCCACTCCAAACTTACCTACGGATATCAACATTGGTTATCAAAAAGTCCCTGTTCAATCAAATGCAATAATTGTGGGAGACTTGGGCACCCAACCAAGGCCTTCAAAAGTGACAAGCTTTGCTTGAACTGTGTTATCCCGGACCACATTGACCAAGAAAAAAAACGAATCTTGCACCAACCGTGTAGGTTGCATCAATTGCAAAGAAAATAACATCTCCAACTACCACCACAATCCTCGAGACCGGAATTACCCAACCTTCTTAAAGCATAAAGAGATACAAGCCATCAGAGTCATTGAAAAAACTGACATTACAACTGCGCATAAGATCTATAATGATCGCCATCAACAAAGTATGTCATCCATCTCTGCTGTCGCCCGCTCGTCCCAATTTACTTCAAATTCCAACAACAATAATAACTCAAACCAACGCCAAACAACAAACTACGCTGACATGGATACACTTGCACCCACTAACAACATTAGTGTGCCTCATCACACGGATCCTGCCAAAGATGTAACTCTGGACTCAACATTGATAGGTGACACCAAAATTTTAGTCTTTCCAAAGAGTAATAACTCACTAAAAAGACCTCCTCAGCAAGCAGATCTAGCCATAAGCAAACAAAATAAAAAAAAAAACGTTAAAAAGACTTAACTTCATCTAATTTATCAGACTAGGCTGCGTCACATCGGACCTATCCTTAGCGCATTTTGTAGGAACTAGATACTGCAGCAAAGTATCTTCTTAACAACATGTCAAGTACATAGTAATCTGTGTCGCAGCCCAGTCAATTGATTCCCTCACTACGTTGAGTTTTGGGCGTGAATTTCCATTTGCTGTCATGCCAAACATCCCAGCGCCAGTAATTGATCCAACCCAACTAATAACTTACTTTGTCCATACCCCCTTTCTTTATATCAATTTCATGGTTTTGAAGGTTTTACAATGAAACTGCAATGGTTATTTTAATAACTATGATCAATTACAAATCCTGATTAAGAAGTACAACACAAAAATCATCACCATGCAAAAAACCCATTTTAAAATTCCGGCGAATATTCCAACACCTAATAACTATAAAATTTACGCTCATAGCTCCTCATCCGGGTTATCAGGCGGCGTCGCTTTTCTCATTTATGACTCTCTAAAACACAAAAAATTTGGCCTCCCACTGGATTTTGACTCGATTGGCGTAACAATCAACTCTAAAATCAAGTTCAATGTTATTTCCTCATACATTCCTAATAAACCATTCTCTATTAACAGCCTACGTAATGTATTATATATTATCATATACCTCCCACTCCCTACCATAATCTCAGGAGATTTTAACAGCTGGCACTCCTTATGGAGCTCACCTACAAACAACCGTAGAGGTATGTATATATTCTTCAAATTTTTAGTCCAATCACCTTTCTCTATCTTAAGCGACAGATCACCCACTCACCACACATTTACCCAAATAGATCTTACCTTAGCCACATCATCCCTTGCATTAGATACAACCTGGCAGATAGAATCTGACAGATTTTGCAGCGACCACTTCCCATTAATTATCAAACTTTTTGAAACCTTCCCCCAACCTCTTTCTATTACTCCAAAATTCAAAACCGAAAACGCAAATTGGTCGCTATATAAAAACGCCTCTCACATCTTTCACTTTCAACACCCTGTGATCAACATTTTAAACAAAGAATCATTAAATATCATAAAAATCATCTGTGAAAGCTCAAACGTCTCAATTCCCCAAACTGTATTCGTCCACCATCAGAAACTCCTAGTCCCTTGGTGGAATACAAACCTCCAAAGACTAAAACGGGAGAAAAATCAACATTCCTATGCCCTCAGACGCAATATCTGCACAGAGAATATTTTAAAATATAAAAAAGCTCATGCACTCTATAAGCGGGAAGTAAAAATAGCAAAACGTCTCTCATTAGAATAATACACATTAGCAATTAACCCAAATACGCCTACATCAAAAATTTGGAGTACCATCCGTTCATTTTGTGGTTTAAAAACACATAACCCAATTCATGCCTTACATAAAGCCAATTCACAAACCCTAATCACAGATAACCACTTAATCGCAGAAGAATTTTGCATAAACTGGTCGAATGAATCAAACGACACCAATTTTTCAAGTCCCTTCCGTTTACGGAAACGAAACCTACTCCCTACCCCAATTGCATATTCTCCCTCACCTTCAGTTAAACAAATTGAAACCCCAATAACCTCACTTGAGCAAACATCCGCGCTATCAAAGTTTAGTGGTAAAACCACAGGTCTTGACAGAATCTCTTACCCCATGTTAAAAAATCTTCACCTAACAGTCACTTCACGTCTCCTAGACCATTACAATAACATATTCAACAACTTTCGACCACAACAATATAAAAGGAGTAAAATCATCCCTATATATAAACCCAATTCCGACAAAACTAAAGTAACAGCTACCGACCCATCTCACTAAATTCTTGCTGTGCCAAAACCCTAGATAAATTTATTGCAAATCGACTATGGTGGCTTGTGTCTCAAAACAATCCAATCAACAGTCGGCAAACTTGCTTTAAGAGGGGAAAATATGTGTCGGATAGTCTAGTGACGCTAGACTTTCTGATCACTTCAGCCCTTTCCTCCAGAAATCATCTTTCTATCATATCACTGGACTTCACCAAAGCCTTTGACAAGATAGGAATTTATTCCGTCATAGACGAGTTACATTCCTTGAAAATTGGCCCCAAAATCAATAATTATGTCACTAGACTCATGACTAATAGAAAAATAGTTGTATACGCAAACAATAATTTTTCCTCAGTTCTCCCACAACATAACGGCATCCCCTAAGGCTCCCCTCTATCGATCATCTTATTCCTTATCGCATACAACAAACTAAATAAAATAATTCTCAAACACAAGCAGTTTGATTTCTACGCCTACGCTGATGATTACCTCATTATTAAAAAAAATAAGCAAGAGGTCCTCAATAGTCATAAATCTCCTAATAACAAATATCCTCTCCTGGTGTGATTATTCTGTTGGAATACTTTCCGTTTCAAAATGCAAGCATTTACTTATCTGAAGAAAGCATCACTGCCATTGTACAATCTCTCCTACCCTTGCACCGAATTCAGACGTAAAAACCCTAAAAATCCTTGGAATCACCTTCAATCAAAGATACAATTGGCACGATCACATTTTGAACCTTTTTTACTCCAGACTAACATTATATAGTAAAATTTTTCTCAAACAACAAATTCAATTGCAACCAACTATCTATAATATTATATCTGTCATAAACCTTATGATTATGTCAAAAATTTATTACGACCTATACCGGTACGGAAACTCATCAATCTCTCACTTAAATGAAATCAAAAACATTTACCATTCAGCTATTAGATTTGCCCTAGGAGCATTTAGATCAACTCCTATAAATAACATGCTATTCGAAACCCAAGTAATGCCAATTGAACTCGGTGTAATACTCATTACTGCTATGCTTATAAAACCAATACTCCTCTCAAACGACTCACCTTTAGCAATACCCATCAAAAAGATTTCAAATTCAAAAAAACCAATACCTTAAATTCCATCTGCCATACATCTTTCCTTGCAAGTTACCAAAAACCTAGGACTCCCAACTAAACAACTACCCTCCATCATAAACCCAAATCCACCCTGTACGCTCAACCTACCCGCCCTGAATACTGACCTTCACAAACTTCCAAAGTCTTCCACTCCACCGGTTATCTACCAACAAGAATTCCTGCTCCTCAAACAATCTTTACATTCCTATAAATTCATATATACAGACGGTTCCAAATCGGATTGCGGCTCATCATTCAGTACTATATTGTAAAAAATGGTGTAAATGAGAAATTTCTCCTACCTCACTACAGCTTAACTTTTTCAACCGAAATCATCGCCATCCATAATGCAGTACAGAGGGCTGTAGCAGCGCAAACCTGCTTCGCCATTTGCACCGACTCTCTTTCTTCATTGCAAGCTATAGCCAACACTTCCAATCAATCATATTACCCATTAAACATCAGACAGTCCATTGTAAGAAACTCACCAAGAATTAAAATTTTTTCTATCCCTGGTCATTGCAACATTGCCGGCAATGAAAAAGCCGACAAAGCTGCAAAAGACGCATTTAAATTCCCACTCATCTTTCACGAAAACTGATATCACAAAATACATCAAAACACATTATAAAAAAGAACAAACCCTACTTTTTGCATCCACGAATACTCACTACAAATTACACAATACACTCAAAAACTCCATTCACGACTACGGTCGGCAACAACCTATACACCGCCGAGTCTTATCTAAAGTCATTGGGCTTCGTCTTGGACATACAAACCTCACCCACTCCCACCTCTTCGAACGCTCCTCCGATAATGTAAATTCTGTAACTTAAACACACCTATATCACTAAAACATATCCTCTCAAATTGCCCACTCTTCCAGACTACCAGAATTAATTCTCTCTCCCACATTGACCCTCTGACAATCCTCTTCAACCGCTCCAATGAAAATTTTCCCATACTCATTAATTTCCTCAAATCAAGTAACCTTCTTAACCAATTTTAAATAAAAAAAAAAACAAACAAACAAAAAAATAAAAAATAATACAAAAAGAACTATAACTTCTATAAACTCATACTATTAAATAAGGCCTCGTAGCTTTATTCTAGTTTATTTGTAATTCTACATTGCATCTAAGCTGTATATAAATATATAAATAATACTGAAATGTTTTAGATCCTAATCTTTACTAAATTATCATCATTATTAGATTTTTCTTAGTGAGAGATCATGTGGATGGAGTCTTTTTAACCTCCGATTTATAGTTGGGCTTCGGTACAAGGTAGAAGCCAATGGGTTAGGGTGAGTCTGGAGTTTTGTTAAGAGTCGATTGCTATAGGGCTGCATTATTTATTTTTAGATCATTGTGCAGCGTGGTGTTCTTGACGAACCACGGGGCATCCGTGATTCTTCTAAGTGCCTTTTTCTGACATGCCTGTAGTCTAGAGATGTTGGTGGTAGCCGTAGTGCCCATGTATTGCGTACCGCCATATTGGTGCCACTATTTAAAGGAAGATGAGCCTTTTATTGCGTAGTGACAGCTTATTTGAGGGCCGGAGCAGCAAGTCTAGCTTCTTAATTTTTATCCAGGATCAGACCTCAATACTGAATTTGCTCCGTCTGTGGAATGATGCTTTCATTATATTTAATAAACGGACAGATTTATATAGATCCGCATAGTCTGTGTTTGGCATTCCAGTCTCCACCTAACAAGAACTTCGGACCGAGTAGCTTGAAAAGGTTGTTGGATTGCTGCTCCGATATCTGGGAACTAGAGGGCAGTAGATGGCTGCGATGATTGGATTGCCTTGACTTTTGTAGATGCCGATAGGGGTGCTTTGAATGGAGTCAGTCCGGATGGGCTCCAGCGGAGGGTAACGTAGAGATGAACGGATGAGTATCGCGGCCCCTCTCGCATACTGTTGTCATCCGGATGATTGGCTTTATAAATTTCATACCCCTGCATAAATATTTAATATTATAATATATTGTAATATAAATATAAAAAAAAAAAAAATACAGAGGTGTCACAGAAATCGCTTTCTTCTCCATTCCAGCCCAATTACAATTCTCCGTGTCACATAAATCTCTTTTGAGTTCAGAGGCGATTTGGTTAAATTTACCCTTATCTGAAGTTAATAAAGAAAAAAAGTACCAACAATTACAGATTATTCTTTTCCTTGGTAAACTGCATTTAAAGAATTCAACATTTTAGTTGTTTTAAGGTATAAATTTGCATTGAACCAAAATCTCTTTTCCATTAAAGTAAAATCGACGAAATAAGCATATAAGTTTTCACATTTTCGAAGATTCCCATTTGTTTAATTATTAATTAATTCTATTAATTTATAAGTCAAAATAAGCCGTTTCTATTGGTAATGAAACTGTGATGTTTTAATTTTGTTTAAAAAATTCGTATAAATTGATTAGTTTAATGAGAAGTTTTAATAATCTCATTGGTGAAAGTTGGCAAGTTTGTATTTTGTGAACATGAACGTATGACTGCACAAATGAAAAGGAAAAGTTTCAAACATTAAGTATTAAAGAATTTTTTGCATTTTTTGTAAGTGTATTTAGAAAAATGTAATGTTGTATGTAATAATTTCTTGTATGTTTAGGGGAAAACATAGGACAGTGGAACAGGATGAAATTATCCTTAAATTCATGCAGGAAAATATAGACTGTGCCCATCCCATGAATACCAGAAAGCTGACCGAGTCGCTGCGGCAGATGCCTGGAAGAAATTGGCGGCAAATTTAAACTCCGTCGGCCCACCAATTAAGACTGCAGATGAATGGCGCATAGTAAGTACAAACGTATTTAAAAATTAATATTATATGTGTATACCTAAGCAAATTACACAGGTATGGAAAGACTGGAAGATGAATATACGCAAAAAAAAAATAGCCGCGAACAAAATTGAAAGTTCACTGGAGGAAGTCCATTCAAAATGGAAACCATCACAGCATCGGAGGACCAGATTGCTGTGCTGACCAATTTATACGCAGCGTAGGATGGTGTGGAAGGAGGAGTTGGGTGTGGATTGTCGTTAATCAGTGATGATACGGAAAACAATTTACAAATGGAAAACGAAAACGTTGGAAAGTAAAACAATAAAACAATTACTACTATAACTTTATATTTTCTTGCAGTATTCGAATCCATTGAGTATTCAAGTCCTCCAAAGAGACGTAATCTTTGGGAAAACAACAGCAACAGCGTTAATCTGGCCTTCAATGTTAGTAGCTGCAGCACCACCAACTTCTCATTCGCAACAAATAAATGTATTAATACCCTCGTCGCCTAAGAAAACGCAACACTAAAGGACGTTGTGAAGGAGTTGCGTGAAAACAACAGACACACCACATTATTAATAGATATAACAAAGGAAACATTGGAGGAGCGGAAGAAATTCACCGAAATAATGAGTACTTTCCTCAAATGGAATAGAATTAAATTCTCATATTTTTAGGGTTCCGTACCCATAGGGAACTAACGGGACCCTATTACTGAGCTTACAATGTTTATATCATGAACCGTAATAGGTAGAGAGTTGAAATTTTCACAAAGTGTGTAATTCACTTGTGTGTAGAACGACAAATACTAAAAATATACTTTTTTAGAAGCATTGTTCTTTAATTTAACCTTTTGTTTAACAATTTTTTGTTTTGTAGTATACT
Organism: Amiota mariae; assembly: GCA_035041805.1. Taxonomy (NCBI): domain Eukaryota; kingdom Metazoa; phylum Arthropoda; class Insecta; order Diptera; family Drosophilidae; genus Amiota; species Amiota mariae. The sequence goes on along the minus strand of JAWNKV010000538.1, from coordinate 746 downwards.
TTGAGCTGTTAATTGTAGTATACTTTTAGGCTATTAAATATAAACATAATTTTATATTTAAAGCAAAATATCTTGTACGATGGTACGGAACCCTCCGTGTGCGAGTCCGACTCACACTTGGCTGATTTTTTTATTTTTTTTTTTATAAATGTTCCAAAAAAACTGATAATTCATAATTGTTTTTATTTAACTGATAAAAGGCACATTCATAGTGGATACTATTAGTAATTTAATTGAACATAAATTAGTGCTGTATTAAATTCATTGCGATTTCATTTCGAATACTTGACTGGGATTCCGGCTCACAGGTTGTGTTGGCTTCCTCGTCTCGATCACTATTGTTCTCTTGCACTGTTTCCCCACATTCAAAGCTCGTGCTATTATGTTCACGACAAATATTGTGGAGAGCACAACAGACATTCAGAATTCTTACTACTTTTAGTGGGTGATACAATAAACATTGTAGCAATGACCTGAACCTACATTTCAGAACACCTATTGTATGTTCCACAATATTTCGAGCAGATGCACGTCGAAGATTGAAGATGTGTTGTGCTATGCCTCCCACAGGATTCCTATAAGGCGATAGCACATACGGCTACAGATGATAGCCTGAATCAGCAATGAACCAGTTGCCATGGTTACTTTCTTCAAAATTGCGTTTTACAACACACAAGGAATCGTGTGCGCCCCATCCGGGCGGAAACACCACATTCGGCGTTGTTCAAGCTAGAGTAGGGGTCACA
>JAWNKV010000537.1:0-85899 GCA_035041805.1 Amiota mariae | reverse complement strand
CAACCTAATAGCATTGAGGTGGATAAGTGTATAGTACCTAGGGCAGTTGTGTCTTATGCTGAGATTTCTCCGATCGACCTTTGTGGATTTTCTGATGCTTCGCAAAGAGCTTACGGTGGCGTTGTTTACTGTAGGGCAATTGATAAGTCAGGGACGGTCTACGTAAATCTTATCGCAGCGAAGTCGAAGGTAGCTCCAGTAAAGGTCACGTCATTGCCTAGGTTAGAGTTGAACGCGGCATTGTTAGCAGTGGAGTTGCTTAATAAAATTCAAGCGTGTTTACCTTTGCAGGTGCATAAACGAAAATATTTCACAGACTTAACTATTGTCTTAAATTGGCAGTCCTCACATGTAAGTCGTTGGGATACCTTTGTCGCCACCCGCGTAGCTAAAATTCAAGACTTGACTCCGATAAAGGAATGGTTCAAAATAGAGTCAAGGCTGAACCCGGCGGACATAGTGTCACGGGGCATGTATCCATCAGAGCTAAAGGAGTGTAGCCTGTGGTGGAAGGGGCCCACATTTTTAAGCCATTTACAATGTGAGTGGCCAGACGTTGAGTGGTGTTCATCAGAGGTATTGGCGGTAGAACAGCGTAACCTCTCATAACCTTGAAGACATAGTTTAGCATTGTAAGTTCGCAAATTCATTTCTCAAATTGAATAGAGTCTTTGCTTTAATTTATCGCTGGCGCTCCATGATCACAGGCAATAGGGATTCTGATTTAGGGCCATTGAAATGGAAGGTGGCTTAGCTTATATTGTTTATAATATTCAGAACGTATGATTTACTCAAGAAATAAGTTCTTTGCCCTTTTATTTCAGAAAGCTAGCAGGTTCTGATTATTTGATTTGGTGGTCGACTATCCCAAGCGGAATTACCATTCGCAGTTAAACACCCAATTTTGCTTCCTAAGAATCATAATGTTGTTAAGTCTATTGTAGTGCATACACATCAGGTTAACATGCATGCAGTGGTACAAGCAGCAATCTCGTGAGTTGAAAGAAGCTGCGGACAAACTATTTACCGAAGCATCAAAGATGTCACTAATAGAGCATTGCAGCAGTCGAGGAGTTAAATTCCATTTTATTTCGCCTAGATCACCGCTCTTTGAAGATCTTTGGGAGAGCGCAGTCAAGGTCGCAAAACGACTTCTAGTATCTTGTATGAACGGAACGGGACTAAACTATGAAGAGCTGGCAACGGCAGCCGCTCAGGTAGAAGCCATCATGAACTCCAGACCGCTGTGCCCTCTTTCCCAAGACGCTAATGACTAAGAAGTTTTCACCGCAGGGCATTTTCTGGTGGGCCGACCGTTGAACACATTGCCTTAGCTATTCAATGATGATGACGTCAAATTGTCATTGATCAACAGATGGAAACGAATATTGGTGATGCAAAATACGTTCTGGAGGCGTTGGTCCAAAGAATACTTGACATCACTACAAGTCCGGACAAAGTGGTCAAGGTCGCGACCAGAGCTACAAGAAGGGACCCTTGTGCTGATAGCGGAAGACAACTTACCTCCTGGTCGCTGGTGCCTTGGCAGAGTGACTGAGACACACTCGGGACCTGATGGCCACGTTCGAGTGGTTACACTGCGCATTAAAGCTGTAGCGGTCAAGCGCAACATACACAAGCTGTGCCCCCTTCCGATCAAAGCATGATTGTTTGGAAGGAGCTTCCAAGGTGGGGAGCGTGTTACGGTCTAATACGAGGAATTAAGGGCCATCCTAATCAAGGACCAACCTAAAATAATGTTTGAATAATGTAGTTCAGTTTTGAGAGAAAATAACTGTATTTGAATTGAATTGAAGTATATAGGTTTAAGTTAGGTATACGTATTGTAATATTTCGTGCAGACGTGTTTTGCTTTGGACATATTTGGAGGAAGCATTTAAGCTGTGCTAGCGTTCAATTATCTTACCAAGGAGATCCCAGTTTTGGATTCATCAGTAGAAAAGGGATGTCCGAAGGGGGGAGTATTATCACCACTGTTATGGTCCTTACTAGCTGATAACCTAAAACAGATCCTTAACAATAAAGGGTACAAAACAATCGCATATGCAGATGACATATCAATAATGATCATAGGCAGCAATGAAAGGACTATCAGGTACTTAATGCAGGATGCCTTAAATACAACATGGGAGTGATGCAGGAAAGAAGGGTTATCAATTAACCCTATCGAAACCACAATTGTCCCATTTACCAGAAAAAGGGCGTTTGACGTTCCAACATTAAAAATAAACGAGACAGAGGTACCCTTAAAGGTAGTGGTAAAGTACCTAGGAATCATCCTGGATAAAAATCTCACGTGGGAGGGACACCTCAATTCAGTCATAAAAAAGGCCACGAAAAACCTTTGGACTACAAAACAGACAATAGTTATATCAAAACTGCGTAAATTACAAATGCTAGTGTGTCTAAATATTACTGGGGCTATGAAAACTACCCCAACTGCTGGTATGGAAGCGTTGCTAAATTTACCACCGTTTCACTTAGCGATACAAGAGGAAGCTGCAATGCAAGCACTCTCAATCCATAGGAAAGATTAATTCAAACCAGGAAATCTTACTGGATTCCTAGAAATTTTAAATAGGGTCGAACTTGCTACACATATGACCCAGACACGTGACCGCACAGACCAAGTATTCGAATTCACCAAGAGGTACAATGCCATTTTCCCATCAAGGGAGGAGATGGATCTAGAACGCTTCAGGGTGTAGGAGCAGGAATATTGGGCTCTAGAGCACACAAATCAATAAAATTGAGTGCAGATACCACAATTTTCCATGCGCAGCTCTATACAATAATGAAAACAGTGGAAATCTTATCCAAAAGAGGACTAAAAAGAGTCAAAATCAGAATTCTCTGACAGTCAATCAGTCCTCAAAGCCCTAAAAAGCTACACATTCACATCAAAAGTCCTCATAGAGTGCAATAATGCACTCAATAAGCTGGATATCCACAATCAGGTTTCTCTGATATGGGTGCCAGGATATGAAGGACCCGAAGGCAACGAAAAGGCAGACCTTTATGCCAAAAAAGTGACGAAGGGCCATTTATTAGCCCAACCTCCTTTTTTGGCTTCAATAAAAACAACATAAAACAGGAAACAAAAAAATGGATCCAACAAAAAACTAGTGAATGCATTCACTACAAAATATTTCTGAGCTTTGATGCCAACAGAGCAAACACTAAACAAAAAGAGTCTAAGATTACTCTCTATATGCAGATTCTGCTGTGATGAGGAAGAGTCCGTGGAACATTTAATCACCAACTGTGATGCACTTGGCCACAGGAGACACGAAATCCTAGGTTCATACCTACTAGAAGATAAAGGAATTCTAAGGCTCCATGCTAAGGAGCTAGTTCGATTCCTCGGTATACTAAATATTTAAGTACCAAGGAGCGCCCAATAGATCAAGTTGGTCGCATTGCTCAAAGGCCTTAGCCTAACGCGTACAACCATAACCATTACCATAGTCCGGAAAATATGGTGTACCAAGCACCTTCCAATTTCCGGCCAAATTATTGCAAGTGGAGAGAGTTATATCGAGAATGTTTTTCGAGGTCGGTCTAACGTATGTATGAGCATTGCGTCTGCCCCTATGACTACGGTCTACTTCCTACCGCTGGCTGTATCCATCAACCTTTGAAGCTCTGTCGGTGGTTCGTCTGCATCATGCGGCATATAGCAGGACGCAAGGAGTAGGAGCTCATCCTTGCCGCCCTCTACTGCTACTACCGTCAAGTCATCTGTGGAGAGTGATGTCAACAGATAAGATTTTAGAGTTTTCCTTACCATAAAAGCTGTTCTTACTCTGCTAATGGTGCTCGGGATGTATTGAACTGTATTGACTTTAGCCCAGAGTCTAAGTTACCCGATGCGATCCATGGCTCCTGCGCTAAAGCCACGTCAAAGCCGTTGCTCTCCATTTTAATGAGAAGCTCGGGTGAGCCCGTTTTACTGCGGTGATGATATATTTGAGGAATCTTTAGCATCCGCAACTAGTATTCTCATGGGGTTGGATCATTCTTCCAGCTCACCGAAACCCTCATCGGCTCTAAGATTTAGGGAGGTCTCTCGGATGGATTCGATGCCCAGTTCCTATCGACCTCTCGCTTCCTTATTATGTTTTGATTGTCATCTTTGGGATTACGTTTTTTGAGACGTAGGTACATACTTCCTACTGCCCACGCCACCTTTCCAAACCTTGTGTATAAGATATCCTCGGCTGCTTCATTGATTTGGTGGATGTAGCTCTCGACACCGCTGGCATCTGCCTGTTTGGTCACATGCAACACTTTCCAATCGCTGGCCGTAACGTCGGGCTTTTGGAGAAGACGCAGTGCATCGTTCGACTTCACCACTGGAGGTATTACAACCTTCGATTTGGGCAAATATTGAATATCACCACGATCAACTACCTCCAGCAAGAAATTTGGGACCAGTAGCGATTTCGTACCTCACTTATTTTTTTTAATTCTTCTGTGTGTTAACTTATTGTCCCTGACGAATGGAATATAGCAAGAGTTATTCCTCTCCTGAAACAGGGAAATGATGCAAAATAGGTCTGTAACTATTTCCCTTCTTATTTTTTTAATTCTTCTGTGTGTTAACTTATTGTCCCTGATGAATGGAAAATAGCAAGAGTTATTCCTCTCCTAAAACCGGGAAATGATGCAAAATAGGTCTGTAACTATTTCTCTTCTTTCCCCAGTGGCTAAAGTTCTGGATTCGTTGATTCTTCCGACAATGACAGAACTAATCACTATTGCAGATCATCAGCATGGTTTCAGGAAGGGGCACAGCACTACTTTGACCCTGAGCGAGGTTACTACTGCTAACGGACTCAATCACGCGACGCCATGCGTTAGGACAGTTGAGGTGACATTAGATTTGATGAAATCCTTTGACACTGTTAATCATGCAGTTTTGCTGCAGGATCTTTTTGAAACCACACTGAGTGTAGACACCAAACGCTGGCTTAAAAACCACCTTCATGGTAGGAAAGCAATTGTTGAGTTCAGAGGCATGAGGTCAAGGTTTAGAAAACTTAATATGGATATCCCTCAAGGGGTAGTTTTATCCCCATTGCTTTTTAACCTGTGTGCAAGATGCCATTACCACCTCCAGACATCAAGTTAGGAACCTATGCTGACGATTGCACCATTTTTTCTTCGGGTATGGATGTGAACGAATTTGCCTAATAAATATTTATCTCAGGGAAATCTCTGATTTCTTCTGCAGCAGCAACCTTAAGCTCTCAACGTCCAAATCAACATCTTCCAGTTTTACCTCATAGACTAATTAGGTGTTCAGCGCAGCAGCCGTGTTAGCAAAGCTTTTTAATTATGTTTCTCTTATACTCTTTCTTCCAATATGTATATGATTTCTTATCACGTTTGCTTGCTTATACATATGCTGTTTGTAATTCCTTATGTTTTGTCTTACCTAAACTGCTTTCATATTCTAAATCCAACATCATACGGCTACCATGGTTTGGCATCACGTTCCTACTGCTCTTAATCCGGCTGATATTTTATCTCGTGGTGCGCTTCCTAGTGCATTATTGCATTCACAACTCTGGGCTCGAAGCCCACCTTTTCTTCAGGACCACCACCTGGTCCACCTGGAATTTCGGAAAGTCGCCTTGGTATCGTTAACCAGTTCTGACATCACACTCAACTTCAAATATATTAACTCGTTCATCACTATACAGCGTATCTTTGGATACGTATATAAATCCATTCATCGAATATTTTCAGCTAAATTGTTAACTTCTGATATTGAAAATGGAACTAATATTCTTATTCGTCTCTTGCAGATGTCAAATTTGCAACCAGAATACAATTGTCTTCGTTCAAATGGAGTCGTCAGCTCATCAAGTTCTATATTTTCATTGTCGCCATTCATGGATGGTTCCGGCCTACTTCGAGTTGGTAGTCGTTTGAAAAATCGTTATTGGTTTTCGATGCACGTCACCCAATTACTTTACCTAAAAGGCATCCCCTGCCTCATGCCATCATTACACATTTTCATCTGAAAAATCTTCACGCTGGACCTCAAGCTCTATTGGCTGCCATTCGTCGACTGGCCAATTGGAGGACGAAAAACTGTGGCAACATCTGTCGGAAAATGTATTAGCTGTTTTCATGCTAAGCCGAGGACATTGGAGCATATAATGGCAGACTTACCAAAAGAGAGGGTTACAGTATCTCGCGCTTTTCTCATCACTGGAGTTGATTACTGTGGACCATTTTACTATAAACCAGAAGCTCGTAATAAGCAACCAATCAAATGCTACATAAGCGTATTCATATGCTTTTCAACAAAGGCTATGCATTTGGAGGTGGTTAAGGACCTCACTACTTCGACCTTCATTGCTGCTCCAAAAAGATTTATATCAACTCGTGGAAAGCCGAATTGCATATGGTCTGATAATGCAACCAACTTCGTGGGGGCTAAGAATGAACTTTCTGGTTTGCGACAACTTTTGTTGAGCCAGAGCCATCAGGATGCTGTTCATGAATTTTGCGGCAACGACTATTGCGGCTATAATTAATTCACGCCCAATTTGCACTCTTTTAGAAAATCCAGATGACTTAGACGTTCTTACACCAGCGCATTTCCTCACAGGTGCGCCGTTTTTTTGTTCATTGAGCCAGACATCACCAGCCTTAATTACAGTAGGCTGGACAGATGCAGCACGTTTCATATTATCAGCAGTTCTTTTGGAAGAGATGGAGCCAAGAATATTTAACGCTTTTGCAGCAGCGGGTGAAATAGCGCTCACATGGTCCTCCAATCAGGATCAATGATCTCGTTCTCATTAAGGACGAGAATTTACCATCGTTAAAGTGGCCACTTGGTCGGGTGGCGCATTTAATCTCCGGAACGGATGGCGTCACAATAGCTGCTGTCTTACGCACTGCTTTGGGGACAAGTCGTCGAGCAGTTAACAAATTGTGTCTTTTGCCAGCTAGCGATTTGGTTGGAAGAACACATTTTCCAACGGCGGGAGATTGTTCAGCGCAGCAGCCGTCATGTTCAACGAACCAACCGTTTTAGCGAAGCTTTTTAATTATGTTTCTCTTATACTCATTTTTGCATTATGTATATGATTTCTTATCGCTTTTGCTTGCTTATACATATGCTGTTTGTAATTCCTTAAGTTTCGTCTTACTCAAAACATTAATCGTGCCGTGCGCGAAATAAAACTACTTACATATTCCTAAATACATATAACCCGCGCGTTATTCAATTTCTATAACATATTAATAGTTCAAGAAAAAGCTCTTGGACTCAACATTTGTGACCCCGACGTGATAAGAAACGTTTTCTGTGTTCGCGTCAAAATCTTATATACAATATTTTATCATTTTTATTAAATTTCTACGTAGAATTGTAATATAAGTACAATAACCTCTTGTTATATTCTTATTGGAAGTAAGTATATACAAGTGTAACAAGTCGACCGTTGAACTTCCTGCAAAGTTATCAGCAGTTGAAGAAAAAACTTAACTTTTAAGTCGCAAGTGCAAGTCGGTTGTAACTCAACTTGAATGACTTGATGGGACAACAAAAACAATACGCGAATTAAATGAAAGTGATATTCTAATAAATTTAGAATTACTCGACCGCAATAGAAAAACATTTGAATTAACTCATGGTGAGTTAGAATCGGTTGATTATGAAGAGATTTGTAGTGACCTAAGTGAAAAGTTTGATTACATGTCGGTATCAATTTAAGTTCGCTTGCACGCAGAAATCCGTCGTCGCTATTCATTACTGCCGCAATCATCAACACATATTCAAAACGTATCAGCTAATGATCCTCCTTCTGTAATGGTCGTGTCGCAGGCAAAATCTCGTTTGCCTGAATTGAAGTTATCTACGTTCAGTGGATCATATACAGAGTGGATGGATTTTATATCCGTATTTTCTACTGTCATCGATAAAGAAGCCGAGTTGACCAAGGTGGAAAGGTTCCAGCACCTGCGCTCTTATTTGAGGGATGCTGCGCTTGACACCATTCGCTCGTTTGAAATCACAGAGGATAACTATGATATTGCAATGACTATATTAAAAAATAGATTTAACAATAAACGTTTAATATTTCAGGCACATATCAAAGAGATGCTGGGGATGAATCAAGCAGAGACCTCTTCAATTGAATCATTGTGACAGCTTTCAGATTCTATTCATTCTCATATGCGAGCATTGGAAGCATTGGGTACAAGGGAGCAGATTGCTAACAATATCATCATATACAACGTTCTTCAGAAACTCGATGACTCAACACAATCAAAATGGGAAGAATGTGCATATCTAACAGAGATTGCCTCATGGCAAAGTTTATCATAATTTTTGGAAAGGCGTCAGATGCTTGAGAATGTCCAACATGCAATGGTAATTCCTTGTCAACAGGTGAGCAAATTGAAATCTAAGCCTCCAAGTAAAGGAGCATTTTTTACAAATACAGTTCATCAAATTGGATGTAGTTTTTGTAAGGATCCGAATCATCTGATATTTAGCTGTTCAAAGTTTAGCAATTTGTCATCCAATCTACGAAAAAAGAAGCTAAAAAGCTTGCGCTTTGTTTGAATTGTCTTAAAAGTGGCCATAATTCGCGGTAATGCAGAAGAGGCAACTGTCGGACCTGCAATTGAAAGCAGGATACTTTGTTGCATATGCCTGCTCAGAACGCTAATTTACCAATCGATTTAAAGTCAAACATGCCTTAAACGTCTACGATCACAATGACAGCGTCTGCTCATCCCGAACAACCAGCACATGGTCTCTCTAATATTGTTTTGCTTGCAACTGCAGTTATTTTTGTTAAGAATCATTCGTACCATGTCGAGTGTTGCTAGACTCAGGGTCTCAACTTCATTTCATAACCTCTCGTTTAGCTGATCAACTAAATCTTAGAAAAACCAAATCTGTTTCAACTGTTTCTGGCATCGGCCATTCCAATGTATTAACAACTGAATTCTCAGTTCAAGTCTGTCTGAAATCGCAATATTCAGATTATAGTACGAGCATTATCGCAACTGTTACACCAAATATTATTGATAGGCAACCTTTCACCACGATCGATACTACGAATTGGAACATCCCATTAAACATTCGCTTAGCAGATCCACACTTTCACAAGCCATAACACATTGATATGCTTATTGGAGCAAGCTTATTATTTGATTTGTTATGTGTTGCCCAAATCATATTTGTTCTAGGATTGCCTTTGCTACAAAAAACACATTTTGGTTGGGTCGTGTCTGGAGGAGCAAATCAAAAGATAAAGCATTCATTATTGTCCGCTCATTGCAGTAATGTTCACTCTCCTGATTAATCCATTAAACTCGATGAGTTACTCAAACGTTTTTGGGAAGTTGATTCTGTAGGTCAAACGATTATAGAAAATACTCAAGAAGATATTGATTGTGAAGAACAAAGGCATTGTGAACATTTGGCAACTGGCGAACATTCAGTTCGTTTACCCATGAAAGCATAAGCTGATATTTAAAAAAATCATATCAGCATATCTCTTCGGAGATTTGAGAATCTAGAACGCAAGCTCAGTCCAAATCCTGCATTGAAAGAGCAGTATGCGGCATTCTTGAAAGAATATTTGCAATTGAACCATATGTCGTTGGTGGAGGATTCTTATCGATCGCATTGCAAATATTTTCTACCTCATCACTGCGTAATAAAGGCGGATAGCTTAACAACCAAGCTTCGTGTGGTTTTCGATGACTCTACAAAATCGTCATCGGGATTCTCATTGAACGACCTACTCAAAGCAGGTCCCACTATTCAGCCTACTTTTTTTCCAAATTCTATTAAGGTTTCGGTTTTTCCTGATAGCTTTCACTGGAGATGTTTGCAAAATGTATAGTTGTATTAAGGTTCCATCTCCAGACAATTGTCTTCAGTTTTTACTATGGCGCGATTCGCCTAATGACAAGATCCGAGTTTTCAAATTAGTACAGTGATTTTTGGAACCAAGGCAGCTTCATATTCAACTAGCTCTTGACGAATCTGATAGCTATCCTTTGGGTTCTTTAATCGTTTGGCGTGACTTTTACGTCGATGATCTTTTCACAGGTTGCAATACGAAACAGGAAGTCTTAGACATCATGCACCAAACTAAGAATCTTCTTGCTACTGGAAATCTCATAGTGGTGCACAAAAGACGTTCTTCAATCCATTCCTGAACGTGACCGAGAACCGTTTATTAAATTTGATGACAACAGCAATATCACGAAAGCACTCGGACTTATGTGGGATCCTAAAACGGATACTTTCTTCTTTTTCACTTCAGCATTTACCAACCAATTACAAGCGCTCAGTTCTTTTTTCTGTAGCCCGATTGTATGATCCGCTTGGCTTGATTGGCCCTGTCATAGCTAAAGCCAAGATTTTCGTTCAGCATCTTTGGATGGAAGGTTTAAATTGGGACGAAAGTTTGCCACCAAATCTCGATACAGAATGGAATAGCTTCTGGCATGATTTAGGTACTGCTAAGCTCTTGTCATTTCCTCGATGTGTGATGTTGAGTGAATCAAAAATACAAGTGCATGGATTTTGTGAAGCGAGCGTTAAGGCATTTGGAGCTTGTATGTATGTGCGATCTTGCAAGAAGGGGAGGTGTGCGTACAATTGTTATGTTCTAAATCCAGGGTGGCGCCTTTAAAGACAATTACAGTACAAAGACTTGAACTTTGTGCAGCGAAGTTGCTATCAGAATTTTTACTGGAAGTATCAAAAACAAACTTTTATACGTATTCATATCACTGCTGGTCGGATTCGACAGTCGTATTGGCCTGGCTAAAAACTGATCCAGCAAAGCTTAACGTTTTTATTGCTAATCATTTATTGTTTCATTTATCCAACATCATACGGCTACCATGGTTTGGCATCACGTTCCTACTGCTCTTAATCCGGCTGATATTTTATCTCGTGGTGCGCTTCCTAGTGCATTATTGCATTCACAACTCTGGGCTCGAAGCCCACCTTTTCTTCAGGACCACCACCTGGTCCACCTGGAATTTCGGAAAGTCGCCTTGGTATCGTCAACCAGTTCTGACATCACACTCAACTTCAAATATATTAACTCGTTCATCACTATACAGCGTATCTTTGGATACGTATATAAATCCATTCATCGAATATTTTCAGCTAAATTGTTAACTTCTGATATTGAAAATGGAACTAATATTCTTATTCGTCTCTTGCAGATGTCAAATTTGCAACCAGAATACAATTGTCTTCGTTCAAATGGAGTCGTCAGCTCATCAAGTTCTATATTTTCATTGTCGCCATTCATGGATGGTTCCGGCCTACTTCGAGTTGGTAGTCGTTTGAAAAATCGTTATTGGTTTTCGATGCACGTCACCCAATTACTTTACCTAAAAGGCATCCCCTGCCTCATGCCATCATTACACATTTTCATCTGAAAAATCTTCACGCTGGACCTCAAGCTCTATTGGCTGCCATTCGTCGACTGGCCAATTGGAGGACGAAAAACTGTGGCAACATCTGTCGGAAAATGTATTAGCTGTTTTCATGCTAAGCCGAGGACATTGGAGCATATAATGGCAGACTTACCAAAAGAGAGGGTTACAGTATCTCGCGCTTTTCTCATCACTGGAGTTGATTACTGTGGACCATTTTACTATAAACCAGAAGCTCGTAATAAGCAACCAATCAAATGCTACATAAGCGTATTCATATGCTTTTCAACAAAGGCTATGCATTTGGAGGTGGTTAAGGACCTCACTACTTCGACCTTCATTGCTGCTCCAAAAAGATTTATATCAACTCGTGGAAAGCCGAATTGCATATGGTCTGATAATGCAACCAACTTCGTGGGGGCTAAGAATGAACTTTCTGGTTTGCGACAACTTTTGTTGAGCCAGAGCCATCAGGATGCTGTTCATGAATTTTGCGGCAACGACTATTGCGGCTATAATTAATTCACGCCCAATTTGCACTCTTTTAGAAAATCCAGATGACTTAGACGTTCTTACACCAGCGCATTTCCTCACAGGTGCGCCGTTTTTTTGTTCATTGAGCCAGACGTCACCAGCCTTAATTACAGTAGGCTGGACAGATGCAGCACGTTTCATATTATCAGCAGTTCTTTTGGAAGAGATGGAGCCAAGAATATTTAACGCTTTTGCAGCAGCGGGTGAAATGGCGCTCACATGGTCCTCCAATCAGGATCAATGATCTCGTTCTCATTAAGGACGAGAATTTACCATCGTTAAAGTGGCCACTTGGTCGGGTGGCGCATTTAATATCCGGAACGGATGGCGTCACAATAGCTGCTGTCTTACGCACTGCTTTGGGGACAAGTCGTCGAGCAGTTAACAAATTGTGTCTTTAGCCAGCTAGCGATTTGGTTGGAAGAACACAGCAGCCATCATGTTCAACGAAGCAACCGTTTTAGCGAAGCTTTTTAATTATGTTTCTCTTATACTCATTTTTGCATTATGTATATGATTTCTTATCGCTTTTGCTTGTTTATACATATGCTGTTTGTAATTCCTTAAGTTTCGTCTTACTCAAAACATTAATCGTGCCGTGCGCGAAATAAAACTACTTACATATTCTTAAATACATATAACCTGAGCGTTATCTAATTTTTTACAAAATATTTAATAGTTAAAGAAACTCAACCACTCCTCACACTAACCCAATTAAAGGAGAAGGCACATATTGTTGTCATCGATAGAAAATATTTTCAATACTTTTGGCATAATCTATTTAAACTGTAACAACAACAAGATGCAAATTTTGCTATAGAAGGCTTGGATTCATGTGCATGTTGTTCATTCCCAACATCATTATCAAAAGATATATGTGACACATGCTTCTGTTATTACTGCAAAACCAGAATAGCGAAAGTTCAAAACATGATTAAACAATACTATTAGCTCAGAGATAGAATGTTGGGCAAGTTTTAATATGAAAGAGAAAGAGAAAACATATAAAAGAGAGAGATAGAAAACATAATGATGATGATTAGAGTTTGATACGGGGGAAAAAATTGTGTTTAAAAGAGACTCAAGTTTTGAGTTTGAATTCCGTTTTTTGAGAACTTAATAAACAAGATGGATCAAGTGAGCACACCACCAGCATTAACAAACGTTTCAGAATTTGTTATAACAGAGGACGTACTGTAGTAGTAGCTGCCTGTCTAAACGATTTCAGGAGCAAAGTTAGAAAACACATCTTTAACTCAACTGGAATGGAAAGCGATTATCCGTATCCTATCTGCAATATTGCCAGATCAATAACAAAATTCGGTGATACGATTGTGCTGGAGCTACCGGAACACATGCTATACCTTCCTAAAAGGTATAGTTCGATTAAGGACTCATCAATTGAAACAATCAAGAAAGGATGTTTCTACGTAATTAAAAGGGTTAGAGTGTCCACTAATATTTATCACTTCGTCGTTGAATACATTACATCAGATATTTAGGAAGCATCATCATCATCATATAAAATATATTAATGAAAACTAGTTAATAAAGAATGATATTAAATAAATTTGTTTAGTCTTGATTGAGATTCCATAAAGAATAGGCAGTCTATGTGCACTATTAAACAAAATATAATTAAAATAAATTGAAAAAACAATGAAACCAATACTTTTTATCATTGGCTTATTTGGACTTCTCAAAGGTATTTATTTAATGCCAGTATTAACACAAGTTGATGATTAACCTATATTTTCACTTGTCAAAGGTCTTAATTCAGTACCAATTCCGCTCTCATTTGATGATTTAAGCAGCAGCAACAAAAATTTTGAATTTATGCTTAATTTGCCCACCAATAAAACAATTAAAATCATTCTCGATTTCACATTATTGAGGCCGAGACCTATTCTGGGTAATTCTCCGTTTGATATTGTCAAACGACAACAACACCAACAACACTACAAGATTCATTTTCACAACCATTTACAGTGAAAGAGGTTATTGAGGGTTTCAGGCAAGACTTTATTAGAAAAGAAGATATTGCTGGAATTATCGAGAGTGAAAAACCATCTTATAGACATTTTAACATTCAATATGATGACTATGACCTATCAATAAGCTGCACATACAACGCCAATTATACAACTCGTTCTCTCCAAATAAGTTTTTTTTGAATATCGTGAATACCTTGCAGAAAGGTTTCTTGCAAATGGAGAAGTGGAGACACGAAGAGTTTAAGCATACCTAAACAATGGATATAGAATTAGCTTTTAATTAAAAATAAAAAAATTCCAAATTGAAAGAAAAAAAAAAACCCATTAAAAAACTGATGAAAGGAACAAAATGCGGACACATAAGTTTTATTTGATTCTAAATGTTATATGAAATATAAAAACAAGACCATTAAAAACGAATGATAAGACCAAGCATGATTTCAAAATAATTTTTTCACACAATATAAAAACTAATTAAAACTATTAATAAAAATAATTTTTTTTTTTTAATGGAATATCATTTATTTGCAATCTATCGTAAAACGATAATCAGCGAATTTGATTGTACACTCTCATTACGCTGCTATTTTAATAGTAAACTCTGAACGGCAAATCCAGTGGGTGCAGCCGATTCAATCTTCGGGTGTGCTGGCTGAAAAAAAATAAACGTGACGATCCAATACACATCACACACACACACGAAACCAATTTTATTTGCTCATGTCTTCGAGCCTATAAAAATTATCAATGATCACTGGCTTAGAATGTCCATCGCTTCATGTCTATCCAAAGACACACACCATTCACCCTTGTCACCACTTTTTTTATCATGTCTTCTCGCTTTCACACACCATTCACTCTTTTCACCACATTTGTATGGTCATGTCCATCGAAGTACACACACCATTCACCCTTTCACCAGGTTCCTTTGATTATGTCTACTCGCTTTTACACACCATTCACTCTTTTCACCACAGTTCTTTGATCATGTCCATCCAAGGACACACACCATTCACCATTTTCACCATGTTTTTGGTCATGTCCTCGCGCTTGGAAAATGATCAATGACACTGAATTCGAAATCTCATTTCCCTACAATTATACTTATAATTTACATAATATAATAAATAAATAAATAATACATTCCTAGGCTAGTTTATAAAAAAATTAATAAGTCCTTTGTCACTTTTTGGTGTATAGTCTTGGATTTGATTTGTTTGAGGACTTAGATTTTTAGGAATATGGTTAGTGGCGTCGTTGTGCTCTATATTTACTTGATCTACTTCCATCGGAGTGAAAGTAATATGTTGTCTATAATTGCTACTATTTAGACTCCTATAATTATTCGTCGAGGTAAAATTTTGTCGTGTTTGCCCCAAAAGATTTTTAATGCTCTGTCTTGACTTGATTATTATAATATGGTCGTTGGTTGTTGTTATTATTATAATACTGCTGATGGTTATTATTCAGTCTCAATCAAACTCCCATCGAGTGCAGTCCTGAACGCAGACAGTTATTATTTCAGCTAGTCGGTCATTTCTTTTATGCGTTTCGTCGCTGATATCAGCGTAACAGTTATAAAATTGTGTTATTTTCATAATAATTTTTTTTTCCGTTCTACAAACCTTGACTGTGTGGTTTTTTCTTGAACATTTATGCTGCGTGTTGGCTGGTCACTACTGACATGGTGGAATTTCAAATACATACAGCTAATCACCCAGATAACAATCGCATGCGTGGCAGTGCTGCAATTATCATTCGCTCGGGCATTCACCACCATGAAATTGCTTCGATCCGTAAAGATTCAATGGAAGCAGCCGGAGTGAAAGTGTACACCACTATTCGATTAACATTAGTGGAACAGGTGATGGCGCTATATGCGTGCGAGACAAAATTGCCTGGAGGAGAACTATCAAGGAACTGAAGCAGAAACTAGCGGAGATACGATCAGCATATTTCGGCAATCTGTTGCTTAACGCAGATCCAAATAAAAAATAGGTTTCAACTTATGAAAAGCCACGGTGGCCCAGACCCTTCCCCACAAAGGAGTTTTGTTCCTGGTGATGCTGTTCAATGCCATTCTAATGATTTGCCTCTTTCCCTGTCAGTGGAAGTGTGCTGCAATAATCATGATCCCGAAACCTGGCAAGCCGGAGAACCTTGTCGTGTCCTATAGCCCGATAAGCCTACTCCACAAACTGATAAGACTTCTTCCTGGTAAGCAATATCTCCTACTTAAGAGCTATCTGAGGAATAAAGCTTTCTTCGTAAGAGTTCGTGGTACCGACTCTGACATAAAGCACATTAAAGCTGGTGTACAACAGGGCAGTGTTCTTGCGCCAGTTCTATACTCGATATTCACAGCGGACATGCCGATGCCAGAAAACGAAAATTTACTTATAGCAAATTATGCAGATGACACTGCACTACTCGCGAACTCAGCTTCCCCCAGTGAAGCAGCAGAAATGACCCAAAGCTATATAGACTGTTTTCAATCATGGGCCAAACGATGAAACATTGGTAGAAATCCTCTTAAATCTGCTAAAGGCACGTAAACATTGAGGCATGGCTCTTAAATCATATAACTCTAGAATCATTCCTCAGTTGAATCATGTTCGATACGTAGGTCTGATCCTGGATAAGTGTCTTACTTGGCGCGCCCATGTGTAGAGTGTCACAGCGTGCTATATGGCATCCAAATATGAGGGACCGCGGCAATATATAACATCAAAAAGCTGCAAACAACACTGGTGCAACGACAAATAACTGGCGCACCGTGGTTTGTCAGAAACACAATTTTACATCGTGACCTTATGATGCCAACGGTGATCGAGGAAATCAACTTCTTCAGCAGCCTATACAACAAACGTTTACTGAAGCAGCTCAATCCCCTGGCAAGATCTCTAACACACAACACAACCCGCCGTCGCACAGTGGGAGAAATGCCGATCTGGCGGCGCTTTAGCAAAATTTGAACTTTTCGAATCCCGCCATCATATTGCCAGTCGATAAGCCAACTGATTTTTTGCATATTTTTATTTTCTTTTACTCTCAATATTCGCCCAGCTGTGAGCTTTCAAAAATATCATATGTTTTAGCAAATGCATCAAATATTTTTCCGCCTTCTTGCAGTTCGAAGTGGTTTTAGACAAACATTACATTTTTTTTCATTTTTGAATTGAATTAATATTTTTTCCGAAAATAGGTATGTATTAAATAAAAAAAATATAAAAAAAAAATAACTTTGGCAATGCCGAAGATAATTATAGTCTTTTTTCATAATTTTTCCTTAATCTAGTGTCTTAATTAATTTTAAAGTAGAATTATGCTAAATATAAAATAGTTTTTACATGATTAAATTATTATAACAAGTTATGTAATTAATATGGGTGTTTTGAGGAGATGTTATTTTACATCACCTGTAAGCTTATGTATATAAGAAATGAAAAATACACGAGACGAACAGTTATGTATTATTTTACTTATTGTATTTATTTATTATGATACAGCTGTGCTTTTTCTGTTATCTATTATAGAGCTTTTGCTATTGTTGTTGTTGTTGCTTTGACGTCTCGATTTGTGCGTGCGATTTGCTTTAGGCTTTATCACGAACTGTTTTGAGGACATTCACCTTTGTCCTATCAGAGTCTGAAGCTGCATTCGACCAGGCGCGTTCGATCGAACGTCAGCCTCAACCCTCTGCCCCCGACATGATCCCCCGTTGGAAGCGATAAAGTGGTTCCAACCGAAGTGGTATTAAGGGGCAGAACTGCAAGCTTCCCTATGGCCCTTTTGATTAGGCTATTTTCCGTTCGAATAATAGCAACCCGAACGATGCCGTCGTCCCCAGGAATAACCCTCTCAATGCGACCCAGCTGCAACCTGAGTGGAAGCAAGTTATCATCTTTAATTAGTACCAATAAGCCTGGTTGCATGTTTGCAGCCGCCGAGCGCCAGTTGCCACGCTCTTGAAGTAGTGACAGATAGGTAACGCTCCACTTTGTCCAGAACATCTGCTGCAGCTGGCACACACGTTGCCAATGACTAAGACGATCCATGTTGAGATGCTTTATGTCAGGTTCATCAATTGTAGCGAATGACGAACCAATCAGAAAATGCCTAGGAGTGAGCACTTCTAAATCATGGGACAAAGTGGTCGTGAGTTTAACATTGCAGAGATTTCACACACAAGTATACGAAGTTCGTTAAATGACAAAATTGATTTGCTAACAACACGATAAAAATGAAATTTGGCTGATTTTACAGCGGCTTCCCATAAGCCACCGAAATGAGGTGAGCGGGGAGGAATGAAACAACAGTTTATGCCAAGTGTTAAGCATTCACTGGATATCTTATTTATGTTAGGATCGCTTAAGAATAGCTGTTTCAGTTCCTCTAGCTCATGCTTTGCACCCACAAAGTTCGTAGCGTTGTCCGACCAAATTGAATTAGGCTTGCCCCTTAGGCTAATAAATCTCCTTAATGCAGCTATGAATGATAATGTGAATAACTCCTCCACGGCCTCCAAGTGTACAGCCTTAGTAGCGAAGCATATGAATATTGCAATGTAGCATTTAATCGATGGCCTGTTCCTTTCTTCCGATTTGTAGTAAAAAGTTCCACAAAAGTCAATCCCAGTTGTCCAAAATGGACGATTTGGCTGAACGCGATCCACAGGCAATGGAGCCTTAATATATTCAGCGATCCTTGGTTTTAGTCGAAAACAGCGTATTCATTTGTTTACAATGTTTGATATGGTCTTGCGACCTCTGATTGGCCAAAATCGTTGTCGCAGAGCAGCAAGAAGACCCTGAGGCCCCGAATGTAAGAATTTGTGATGAAAAAACATGATGATTGCGCTATTAACAGGATGATGCTTTGGTAATAACAACGGGTGCCTAGCATCATAATCCAAATAAGAATTTTGAAGCCGTCCGCCAACCCGCATCAGATTCATTTTCACAACCATTTACAGTGAAAGAGGCTATTGAGGGTTTCAGGCAAGACTTTATTAGAAAAGAAGATATTGCTGGAATTATCGAGAGTGAAAAACCATCTTATAGACATTTTAACATTCAATATGATGACTATGACCTATCAATAAGCTGCACATACAACGCCAATTATACAACTCGTTCTCTCCAAATAAGTTTTTTTTGAATATCGTGAATACCTTGCAGAAAGGTTTCTTGCAAATGGAGAAGTGGAGACACGAAGAGTTTAAGCATACCTAAACAATGGATATAGAATTAGCTTTTAATTAAAAATAAAAAAATTCCAAATTGAAAGAAAAAAAAAAACCCATTAAAAAACTGATGAAAGGAACAAAATGCGGACACATAAGTTTTATTTGATTCTAAATGTTATATGAAATATAAAAACAAGACCATTAAAAACGAATGATAAGACCAAGCATGATTTCAAAATAATTTTTTCACACAATATAAAAACTAATTAAAACTATTAATAAAAATAATTTTTTTTTTTTAATGGAATATCATTTATTTGCAATCTATCGTAAAACGATAATCAGCGAATTTGATTGTACACTCTCATTACGCTGCTATTTTAATAGTAAACTCTGAACGGCAAATCCAGTGGGTGCAGCCGATTCAATCTTCGGGTGTGCTGGCTGAAAAAAAATAAACGTGACGATCCAATACACATCACACACACACACGAAACCAATTTTATTTGCTCATGTCTTCGAGCCTATAAAAATTATCAATGATCACTGGCTTAGAATGTCCATCGCTTCATGTCTATCCAAAGACACACACCATTCACCCTTGTCACCACTTTTTTTATCATGTCTTCTCGCTTTCACACACCATTCACTCTTTTCACCACATTTGTATGGTCATGTCCATCGAAGTACACACACCATTCACCCTTTCACCAGGTTCCTTTGATTATGTCTACTCGCTTTTACACACCATTCACTCTTTTCACCACAGTTCTTTGATCATGTCCATCCAAGGACACACACCATTCACCATTTTCACCATGTTTTTGGTCATGTCCTCGCGCTTGGAAAATGATCAATGACACTGAATTCGAAATCTCATTTCCCTACAATTATACTTATAATTTACATAATATAATAAATAAATAAATAATACATTCCTAGGCTAGTTTATAAAAAAATTAATAAGTCCTTTGTCACTTTTTGGTGTATAGTCTTGGATTTGATTTGTTTGAGGACTTAGATTTTTAGGAATATGGTTAGTGGCGTCGTTGTGCTCTATATTTACTTGATCTACTTCCATCGGAGTGAAAGTAATATGTTGTCTATAATTGCTACTATTTAGACTCCTATAATTATTCGTCGAGGTAAAATTTTGTCGTGTTTGCCCCAAAAGATTTTTAATGCTCTGTCTTGACTTGATTATTATAATATGGTCGTTGGTTGTTGTTATTATTATAATACTGCTGATGGTTATTATTCAGTCTCAATCAAACTCCCATCGAGTGCAGTCCTGAACGCAGACAGTTATTATTTCAGCTAGTCGGTCATTTCTTTTATGCGTTTCGTCGCTGATATCAGCGTAACAGTTATAAAATTGTGTTATTTTCATAATAATTTTTTTTTCCGTTCTACAAACCTTGACTGTGTGGTTTTTTCTTGAACATTTATGCTGCGTGTTGGCTGGTCACTACTGACATGGTGGAATTTCAAATACATACAGCTAATCACCCAGATAACAATCGCATGCGTGGCAGTGCTGCAATTATCATTCGCTCGGGCATTCACCACCATGAAATTGCTTCGATCCGTAAAGATTCAATGGAAGCAGCCGGAGTGAAAGTGTACACCACTATTCGATTAACATTAGTGGAACAGGTGATGGCGCTATATGCGTGCGAGACAAAATTGCCTGGAGGAGAACTATCAAGGAACTGAAGCAGAAACTAGCGGAGATACGATCAGCATATTTCGGCAATCTGTTGCTTAACGCAGATCCAAATAAAAAATAGGTTTCAACTTATGAAAAGCCACGGTGGCCCAGACCCTTCCCCACAAAGGAGTTTTGTTCCTGGTGATGCTGTTCAATGCCATTCTAATGATTTGCCTCTTTCCCTGTCAGTGGAAGTGTGCTGCAATAATCATGATCCCGAAACCTGGCAAGCCGGAGAACCTTGTCGTGTCCTATAGCCCGATAAGCCTACTCCACAAACTGATAAGACTTCTTCCTGGTAAGCAATATCTCCTACTTAAGAGCTATCTGAGGAATAAAGCTTTCTTCGTAAGAGTTCGTGGTACCGACTCTGACATAAAGCACATTAAAGCTGGTGTACAACAGGGCAGTGTTCTTGCGCCAGTTCTATACTCGATATTCACAGCGGACATGCCGATGCCAGAAAACGAAAATTTACTTATAGCAAATTATGCAGATGACACTGCACTACTCGCGAACTCAGCTTCCCCCAGTGAAGCAGCGGAAATGACCCAAAGCTATATAGACTGTTTTCAATCATGGGCCAAACGATGAAACATTGGTAGAAATCCTCTTAAATCTGCTAAAGGCACGTAAACATTGAGGCATGGCTCTTAAATCATATAACTCTAGAATCATTCCTCAGTTGAATCATGTTCGATACGTAGGTCTGATCCTGGATAAGTGTCTTACTTGGCGCGCCCATGTGTAGAGTGTCACAGCGTGCTATATGGCATCCAAATATGAGGGACCGCGGCAATATATAACATCAAAAAGCTGCAAACAACACTGGTGCAACGACAAATAACTGGCGCACCGTGGTTTGTCAGAAACACAATTTTACATCGTGACCTTATGATGCCAACGGTGATCGAGGAAATCAACTTCTTCAGCAGCCTATACAACAAACGTTTACTGAAGCAGCTCAATCCCCTGGCAAGATCTCTAACACACAACACAACCCGCCGTCGCACAGTGGGAGAAATGCCGATCTGGCGGCGCTTTAGCAAAATTTGAACTTTTCGAATCCCGCCATCATATTGCCAGTCGATAAGCCAACTGATTTTTTGCATATTTTTATTTTCTTTTACTCTCAATATTCGCCCAGCTGTGAGCTTTCAAAAATATCATATGTTTTAGCAAATGCATCAAATATTTTTCCGCCTTCTTGCAGTTCGAAGTGGTTTTAGACAAACATTACATTTTTTTTCATTTTTGAATTGAATTAATATTTTTTCCGAAAATAGGTATGTATTAAATAAAAAAAATATAAAAAAAAAATAACTTTGGCAATGCCGAAGATAATTATAGTCTTTTTTCATAATTTTTCCTTAATCTAGTGTCTTAATTAATTTTAAAGTAGAATTATGCTAAATATAAAATAGTTTTTACATGATTAAATTATTATAACAAGTTATGTAATTAATATGGGTGTTTTGAGGAGATGTTATTTTACATCACCTGTAAGCTTATGTATATAAGAAATGAAAAATACACGAGACGAACAGTTATGTATTATTTTACTTATTGTATTTATTTATTATGATACAGCTGTGCTTTTTCTGTTATCTATTATAGAGCTTTTGCTATTGTTGTTGTTGTTGCTTTGACGTCTCGATTTGTGCGTGCGATTTGCTTTAGGCTTTATCACGAACTGTTTTGAGGACATTCACCTTTGTCCTATCAGAGTCTGAAGCTGCATTCGACCAGGCGCGTTCGATCGAACGTCAGCCTCAACCCTCTGCCCCCGACATGATCCCCCGTTGGAAGCGATAAAGTGGTTCCAACCGAAGTGGTATTAAGGGGCAGAACTGCAAGCTTCCCTATGGCCCTTTTGATTAGGCTATTTTCCGTTCGAATAATAGCAACCCGAACGATGCCGTCGTCCCCAGGAATAACCCTCTCAATGCGACCCAGCTGCAACCTGAGTGGAAGCAAGTTATCATCTTTAATTAGTACCAATAAGCCTGGTTGCATGTTTGCAGCCGCCGAGCGCCAGTTGCCACGCTCTTGAAGTAGTGACAGATAGGTAACGCTCCACTTTGTCCAGAACATCTGCTGCAGCTGGCACACACGTTGCCAATGACTAAGACGATCCATGTTGAGATGCTTTATGTCAGGTTCATCAATTGTAGCGAATGACGAACCAATCAGAAAATGCCTAGGAGTGAGCACTTCTAAATCATGGGACAAAGTGGTCGTGAGTTTAACATTGCAGAGATTTCACACACAAGTATACGAAGTTCGTTAAATGACAAAATTGATTTGCTAACAACACGATAAAAATGAAATTTGGCTGATTTTACAGCGGCTTCCCATAAGCCACCGAAATGAGGTGAGCGGGGAGGAATGAAACAACAGTTTATGCCAAGTGTTAAGCATTCACTGGATATCTTATTTATGTTAGGATCGCTTAAGAATAGCTGTTTCAGTTCCTCTAGCTCATGCTTTGCACCCACAAAGTTCGTAGCGTTGTCCGACCAAATTGAATTAGGCTTGCCCCTTAGGCTAATAAATCTCCTTAATGCAGCTATGAATGATAATGTGAATAACTCCTCCACGGCCTCCAAGTGTACAGCCTTAGTAGCGAAGCATATGAATATTGCAATGTAGCATTTAATCGATGGCCTGTTCCTTTCTTCCGATTTGTAGTAAAAAGTTCCACAAAAGTCAATCCCAGTTGTCCAAAATGGACGATTTGGCTGAACGCGATCCACAGGCAATGGAGCCTTAATATATTCAGCGATCCTTGGTTTTAGTCGAAAACAGCGTATTCATTTGTTTACAATGTTTGATATGGTCTTGCGACCTCTGATTGGCCAAAATCGTTGTCGCAGAGCAGCAAGAAGACCCTGAGGCCCCGAATGTAAGAATTTGTGATGAAAAAACATGATGATTGCGCTATTAACAGGATGATGCTTTGGTAATAACAACGGGTGCCTAGCATCATAATCCAAATAAGAATTTTGAAGCCGTCCGCCAACCCGCATCAGACCCATCGAGTCGATGATAGAATTGAGCGATAGAAGCTTGCTTTTAGATGAAAGCTTTCTTTTGAGTTAAAGTGCTCTGTAATCATCCGCGAAGTGCACTTGCTGAATACACCTGATAAGTAAATGTGTGCCGCTTCTGATGTCATCAACAGTGAGGGAACCTTTAGAACGAGGAACGTCCTTATATTTCAGCATCAGAAGCCGGTGAACATATGCAAAGACCCTCTGCAACTTTCCAAATGAATTTTGAAACTTGCAATGAAAAGACATGTCAATCTGCAATGAAGAAACTAATACTCTATGGCGACGTTTTGGTAGCTCTACAAGTGCTGGTAAGGTTGCAGGCCAGTTAGAATCACCAGAAAGCAAAAACGTTGGACCATTGAACCAGTGGTTAGATTTCAGCTACTCAAAAGGTGTACATCCACGAGATAAAATGTCAGCTGGGCTTAATAGAGAACTCACGTGATGCCATTCCATACCCACAGTACGTTCCTGAATCTGCGAAATCCTGTTAGAAACAAAGGTATTAAAATTTGATGGTGAGTAACGTATCCATGCCAGAACTATCGTTGAGTCTGACCAACAATAAAAGGTGCAATCGAATGGTAGATTTAAAGAGACATTGGCAACGAGTTCAGAAAGCAAATGAGCTGCACAAAGTTCTAGCCTGGGAATTGTTAACATTTTTAATGGAGCTTCTCTAGACTTAGAGCAAAGCAAGTGTGATGAAAATGTCCCCTGGAACTCAGAACGAATGTAAATACAAGCGCCATAAGCAGCCATACTTGCAGCCATACTTGCATCACAAAATGCAATTTGAAACGTAGCATGAGGCAGTAGATTATCCAAAACAGGATCCCAGGATAAACCAAGTGTTTTTATAATGTCTGTTCCATCATGAAATTTGAGGAAATGTCCTCTCCACAATATCTCCTTCACCTGACATCGAATTTGAGAAACCTCCTCGATTGTGTCGCCTCCAGTTATTAAGTCATCGACGTAGAAATCCCTGCGTGTGATTTTAGCAGCAAGCCTTCCTCGTCGTAGGAAAGCTGATGCATGGCTCGAATAGCCAAGAATGCTGCTGGCTTTGTTCCATAAGTGACTGTGCTTAAAGTGTATGTCTTTATGCCCTCGTTAAGATTGTCACGCCACAAAATGCATTGAAGATATTCATCCGGGTGTGTTACGCGAACACATCGATACATTTTACAAATGTCTCCACACAAGGCAACTTTGAAAAATCTAAAACGTAAAAGTGTTGTAAAAATCTTTGGTTGTACAGATGGCCCTGCCAATAGTAAGTCGTTTAGAATTGAACCAGATGCAGATTTTTCAGAACCGTTAAATACAACGCGTAATTTAGTTGTGGTGCTATCGAGCTTTTGCACACAATGATGTGGTAAAAAATATTGAGGCCCATTCCACTTGTTAGGAGCCAAAGACATATGATCCAAATTGATATACTCTTGAAGGAACGCTGAATACTTTGATTTTAGCGTTGTGTTCCTATTCAGCTTAGACTCGAGGGTCCTAAATCGCCTTAATGCACTACTATATGAATTACCAAGTGCATCAAAAGTGGTCTTGGCCGGAAGACGAACAGAGTACTGACCAGAATGTAGACGAGTGCAGCATTGCTGAAATAATTGCTCATCAGATACAGGAGATGATGAACCACAGCAACTGTCGATTTCCCAAAACCGATAACAACGTCTGCTAAGTCATTAACATCGGCTCTGATATCTGAGCAATCGGCTGAAACTTGCAATGATGTATATTTCCTTTTTTCTTGTGAAAGACATCCAGATACAACCCCATCAAGCCTTGTCTTTTGCAAAGTAGGCAAGTGATCAGCAATGCGAATTTGCCCAACACATATAAGCTCGAAGAAAAGTCCAGCACCAAGAAGTAAATCAATACGTTGAGACATATAAAACAGTGAATCAGCAAGACTGATATTTTTTGGGATATTCCAATTCGAAGAGTTTAAGTCAGAATGAGGATGATAGTTTGTTATTGTGTTAGTTACAACAGAAGTGAATGAAGCATGATACTTTTTATCCCGAGGCTGGGCAAAAACATTAGTAGATTTATCAAACGAAAGATTAGATTCTCCTATACCAGATTTGGCAATGCTTGATCGATATGATTTTAATTGCAATTGATTTGCAAAACGAGATGTAATAAAGTTTAATTGCGATGCAGAATCAAGCAACGCACGACAGGGCACAAAAACCCAGAACGGCTTTTTATGTATATTATAGCAGTGGCAAGCAACACATAGTCGGCTATTTTGGTTTCTGAATCAGTAGGTGGAGAATTGGGCATATTTGCTGAAACAATGAAGCAGGCGGTTGAGCATGTGTATCTATTACAGACTGCGTACCATGAGTAGGTGAATTTGCTCCTGAATGAAGCAAAGAGTGATGTTTGGCATGGCAATGCTTACAATGTCCTGATCTGCACTGTTGCAGGCCATGTCCTTTGCAAAGACAATTTAAGCAAAGATGCAGCCTCTTAACTTCCTTGTAACGTGAGCTGATCGATAAACTTAAAAATTGTGGACATTTTGAAATATAATGATCGTTACCGTTGCATAATAAACATGAATGATAAGATGAGGTGACAAAAGTATTTTTAAACGAATTTTTCCCACCTGATGGCTAGGTATTTGTTTTACCATAGCGCTTTCTACATTTTCCATCATCCGACATCGCTTTTCAAGAAACGATGACATGTCCGTCCACTTTGGCAGCTTGTTTATTTGCAGAGACTCTTCCCATTTCTCCATAGTAACTCGATCTAATTTTCCAACGATGAGATGGATTAACAGCCCGTCTGTCAGCTCCGCCGTTGTTGTTCACGTAAACTGCTTGCTGCCCCTTTCTCCACCTTTGGTATGCCAAAAATAGACCGTTGACTCAAGAGAGCATACTGCATCCAAAGCGACACCATCCAAGCAAGGCCGCAAGTGCCGGAACTTCTCCACTTCACACATGTCTTGATTTTTACCAACGATGGTGTTAAACATTGCGTAAAAATCAGGCCAATGAGTATAATCTCCAGAAAACCGCGGCAACTGCAATTCAGGCAAACGAAAAGTACGTGCTTGCCCAAGTATTGATATGTTTCATATCATTCATAAATTGACGCAGTCCAGTAGAATGAGTGTCCTTTTGACGAAGGTTAAGCCCATGAGTTAGCTTCGCTTTAAGCTCACAATAAAGATCTGAGAAAGTGATTCGAGCATCACTCTCAAATTCCTTAAAGTCTAGCCTTTCAAGATCTGACTGTGCTGAGTCAAATCTTGAATTTATGGATTCCAATCTATCTAAACGAACCAACACATCCGCTTCACTTAAGCTAGATAATACGACCGGTGATAAAAAATTGTTCATAGCGCGTAATGCCCGTTTAATCGAAATAGCCTTGACCTTTCGGAAGTCAAGTTCACTTGGCACCGATGGAGCATTACGCGTCACGGATCGCTCTTGCACGAATTGTTCTTGCACGGATTGTTCTTGCTCCATTTTTTATAAAAATATGCCTCGCAATGTATAAGTATATAAAATGTCATGTATTTTGAAGATCAGTAAAGCCGAAATACCACACAACGACTGCATAGTCGGATTTGCCACTGATATTATATGCTATTGTATAAAATCTTAAGAAACTGTTGAACAGAACACTCGTGCACTGAGTATGTATATATATATGTAAAGTATGAAAAAGAAACAGCTAAAACGAAAAAACTGCACACCGCGTTTGTGCGGAATAATAACTGATCTTATATATTGCTACACGTTTGCATGTACATAGACGCTTCACGATAGAAACGGTAAATATGTATAGGTGCGAAGCTTGCCTTGGCAACGATATGCACAAGACACGAAACCAAAAATGAAATAATTATTGCACTATAGAATAATTATTAAATTTTGCACTATGTGCACTGCGCGGGGTTCTTTAGTAAATTGTAGACACGATAGCTACCCAAGAGTTAGAAGTCACAATGATTTTAAGCTTAAAGAAAACACGGAGTTCACTAAAGTGCCACTTTGTTTGTGACTAGTAGTTCACCCTTAATTATTATGCACTTTAAGTTTACGCGTACCGAACAACAACAACAATAACTCACTATAATTGTAAACAATATCACGTCGGGGTCACCAAATGTTTTGAGGAGATGTTATTGTACATCACCTATAAGCATGAAATATGAAATATAAGAAATGAAATATGCACGAGACGAACAGTTATGTATTATTTTACTTATTGTATTTATTTATTATGATACAGCTGTGCTTTTTTTGTTATCTACTATAGAGCTTGTTACTATTGTTGTTGTTGTTGTTTTGACGTCTCGATTTGTGCGTGCGATTTGATTTAGGCTTTATCATGAACTGTTTTGAGGACATTCACCTTTGTCCTATCAGAGTCTGAAGCTGCATTCGACCAGGCGCGTTCGATCGAACGTCAGCCTGAACCCTCTGCTCCCGACAATGGGGATTTACATGAGGTTGGTTATGTGTGTTGTTTTTAGGAACTTGAGAATTACTGACATATTTTTTGGGTAGGGATTGGAAAGGAATAAGGTGAGGTCTTGGTGATGCGGGTGCGTACATTGTGGAATGAAGGGCATTCATTTAGGATATGGTGTATGCTGTGTTTCGGTGAAAGCGGTATTCGTGGATTAGTCTTGTGTGCGGAAGACGTAGTCTTACAAGTTTATTTTGTTCTTTTCGCGGGAATTTGTTTGAATACATTTTTGTAAGGTAATGTTCAATGAAATTTTTATTGTTATTGCAGGCAATTGATTTGTACCAATTGGAAGAATTTTGTATATGATTCCTATAGCTATTGGAGAAAATATGTTTTATGTGTCTGTTTATATCTGTCCGGTTTAGATTAATTGTTGAAAAGTTCGGTGATGTGGTTTCTCTTTTGGCCGCTTGGTCCGCAAATTCATTGCCCTTTATGCCCACATGGCTAGGAACCCAGAGTATTTCAAATTTTGGGTAGTATCCCTTATCTTTGCTGCATAGAAAGATCAGTTGTCTGTGTTTAGAATAGCGTCAATTGCTGACAACGAGTCAGAATTATGGCAATTATTTCAACCGAGTATACTGATGAGTAACTTGGTAGTATGGCTAATTTAATAATCTTATTATCTGTAGTTACCGAATATCCAACTATCTCATTGTTTAATAAGCCGTTTGTGTACAGAAATGAGTATTTCTTTAGTTTATGCTTGGTGGCTAGAAATTCTCTGATGTATATGTCTTGATTGGTGTCCGATTTATTTAGTGCTCGAAGGTGCGTGTCTATTGCTCCTGATTGGAGTGACCATGGGGGATCTGTTCTAGTGCCTGTTTCAGGTGGGGGGTATATCATTTCAAGGTTTGAGCAGATATCGATGCATTTTTGCAAAGCGGAAGCTCTGTATTGTATTTATTTCTATTGTTTTTCACTATGCTATTTATTATTATTCTAAGAGGGGAATCGTTTGAATGGGCTATTGTGTTGAATAGTTTAGTCTGGAGGTATTGGATTCTAGTATCGTTAAAATCCCCGGTTATAAGTGTGGATATGTTAGTCGGTGGGAAGACGTTTTCAAGGTCTACCAATGAGAATGTTTGTTTAGGGTTGATTAAGTTGCAATAAAAATAAATTTTTTTACTGAATTTACGTAATTTCGACCGCGATTGCTTCAAAGTTTTGTTGAAGGGACATTTTTTTATGTTGTATTGTATTGTGTATCAGAATAGATACACCTCCTTTCGCAGAGTGGCCAAAGGTAGAGTCCATGGAGAAATTATTGGAGAAGGGTATCTACTGGAATGGGTAAGGTGAGTTTCTTGGAGGGAAATTATCTTGGGATTATTTTTTTTGATTAAAAGTAAAAGCTTATTGTAATTATTGACGTAGCCATTTATGTTCCATTGGAGGATTGTTAGGGCCATTGCGTTATATGAGTGTTTATTATAAAGTTTAGTTAAATAATTTTTTTTTTTTTTTTTACATTGAGCTTTTCCTTTTTATGTTCAGCCACAGCCTTTTACAGCAAGCTACATGCTCACTCTGCGACCAGCCTTGAAGAGACACAGCCAGAGTAGGACTTGTTAAATAATTAATTATTGTGTAGGACTAAATTTTTGACTAGATTTAGTTCTTGTTTTGAT
Source organism: Amiota mariae (assembly GCA_035041805.1). Taxonomy (NCBI): domain Eukaryota; kingdom Metazoa; phylum Arthropoda; class Insecta; order Diptera; family Drosophilidae; genus Amiota; species Amiota mariae. The sequence goes on along the minus strand of JAWNKV010000537.1, from coordinate 55,786 downwards.
TGTGAAATTGTTTTTAGATCAAATTAAGTGTTAATTATTTTAGAGTTTTTTTTTAAATTGTTTTTTCATCTTTTTTGTGATATTTTTAAAGAAAATATTTACTTTTGCCTTTGCCTGTGCGCTTGTGTTGGGTTGTTCGTCCGCGGTGTCAGTTGAAATAGATTCTATTGCTGTATCCTCATAGGATATCATTTTCCGCTTGTTGGTTGGTGTTGTATCTTCTGATGGGGTAATGGTTAATACATTGGTTGATAGTGATGTACTGCGAGCTGATTGGGTGCGATTTGGGGTTGGGTTTGGATTTGGCGCCGTAACTGTTGCATACATAGACCTTTCATGTCGACATCTACTTCTGTATATTGCCCAGGCAGTTCTTTGGTCGACTTCTTCGTTAAATTTAATATGCTTTTCTTCCTTATGTGTATGGAAAACAGGGCATATCCTGACTTTCGGGTGGTGAGAGTAGTTTGGAAGTTTCTTCTCTCTGCAATGTATGCACTCGGGGTTCCTTGTGCATAATTCTCTGTTCACGTGATGTTCTTGTCTACAGTTGTTAAAATTTTTATTCTTTTTGCAAACCTTGGCTATGTGTCCCATGCGGAGGCAGTTATTGCATCGCATTGGTAGGGGGATATATGCTCTAATTTGCACCTTCTCGTATTCAATGAATATATGTTCCGGGAGGTTCGGTGAGACGAATGTAAGTATTATAAGCCCGGTTTTCGGTGAACGTGTTGTTTTAATTTTTAATTTTTGTTTTTTTTCTGTCACGTTTTGTTGTTTTATATTGCCTAAGATCTTGGTCTCATCTATATCCCTTAAGTCATTTGAGTAGATTATACCTTTTGAGTAACTGAGGGCTCTGTGCTCACTGACTACGATTGGTATATCCATTGGCATCGTAGTTAGTTTCAATAACTTATTTGCTTGTATTCTGTTTTTTGTTTTTATCAATAAGTAACCATCCTGAGTTTTTTTGCAAAACTCCACTTCACCACCTCAAGTACAGTTTTTTTTATGACAAATGGGGAGATGCCCGCTAAGTTTTTGTCATCGGTCCTACTGACCACCAAATATTTGCCTTCCGAAGGAGGGTGTTTCCTCCAAATGTCTGGAGGGTCAGGCATTTTTGAAGTGTGTAAATAACTTGAGTTTGCAATTTACGCACTCTCTTTTTCTTATTAAAGAGATAACTTTTAAATTTTTTTTTTCTTTTCTTTTGTTTTAGTCCTGTTTACCGTTTCTGATTAGCGATGACAACGAAGATTATGAGGGCACACGTCTTGCCTAAGCAAAATTCAAAGCTGAACTGTTCTGTATTCTTTTTTAATACAGCTGTCTTCAAAATTCTCTCTGCTGCTTGATTTACTAACAAGTACGTTTGCAAATCAGCCAATCCCTTCATGGTAAGTTGGGCCTCTTGCATTACTGCAATAAATTGATTCATTTTATTTTCTTAGTTTGTCAAAAGTTTTTTTTTTCCTATTTGTTATCTTTTCGGATAAAAAATAATTATTTTATCCTACCACGACTGCGACAGTTATATTTTATACGGTTATTTCCTATATTTTATATGTATGTACATACTTATATCATATATTCGTTATTATTTTTATGTATATTATAATATAATATCGTCAACTTTAAATATGTGGTTAGAAATCAAGGATTAAGTTATTATATATTATATACAACTTTTTAAATACGGATTCGGGAATTGGGATGTAACAGTCACAAACATGCATTAATTGTATATATGAAAAAGAAACATAAACATAACTTGTCTTCTCAAGGGAATGTGTCTTTCTGAACTTTCTATCATTACCCTCAGCATAGAGATCCTTGTCTTGATACCGTATGTTATAATCTGTTGTTTCTGTTTTTGTTTAGCAAGCAAGTAACGTTACGACAGTGGCGTATTCATTTTGTATGTTATGATTAAAAGTTTCCAATAAAAGGTTTTTAGATCCATTTATATTAATTTAAATAAATGGCTCTTACATAACTTGCGCGAAAGGCGGTTTCCTGGTGAAAAGACGAGATTGCTGAGCTTAGGAGTCACAGCATTTGGACACGTTAAGATGAGCTCTGCTCAACAAAAGCCACCACCAAAGATAACGAGAAATGCATATTTTTCGTTTGTCTCTGCTGATCATAAAAACAAAGTTTTCTTTTTAAGCACAAGGTCGCCCGAGTTTAGAGCAATATCTAGCTCTCTTGCTTTCTGCTCAAATATTTCAAGCACAAGACATTCACTACCATGGAGCTACTGTAAATTTATTATTTCTTCGTGTCAGCATGGTTTTATGAAGAATAGATCACCAACTACTAACTTGCTTGAATTTCCATCTTTGGTGAACCTTGGTTTCAACGAAAAATGTCAAACTGATGTCATTTATTCTGACATCAGCAAGGCATTTGATTCCGTTAATCATGATCTGCTTTTACTTAAACTGGATCTTTTAGTATTTCTTGATATTTAAGAAATAGAGTTCAGCGAGTGTTATCTAAATCCACTCTTTCATGCCCAGTCTTCTGACTTCTAGCGTTCCTCAGGGAAGCCATCTTTGCCCATTAATGTTTATCCTTTTTATAAACGATCTTCCTCTTTCCATAAACTACTCTCGTGTTTTGATGTATGCTGCTGATGTCAAACTTTGCCTTTCATTTAATGATATCTTTTCGCAGATTGCAAGAGCATCTAACTTCACTGCATTCTTGGTGTTTCTGCAATCTTCTAGAGCTAAACTGCGCAAAATGCAAATTTATGATTTTACATCGCCGGTAGCTTCATTTTCTAATATTTTCTTACACGATCGACAACAATCCATTGCCGCGTGTCTTCATTTTCAGTGACCTGGGAGTAATTTTTGACCCTAAACTGACCTTTAACCATCATATTTCTTCAACTATTAATAAAGCTAAAAGTATTTTTGGACTTATTATCATCTCCCTTGCCAGCCCAGTACTTGAATACTGTTCCTACGTCTGGAGGCCTCAATACAGAATACATGAAGGCCGTATTGAGTCGGTACAGAAGCAATTCCTTCTTTTTGCACTTCATGGTTTAAATTGGAACCCTAGTGTTCGTTTGCCTTCATACTCCAGCAGACTTATTCTTATTGATTTTGCTTCGTTGAGTAATCGCCGAATTTCTCTAGGTATAAGCTTTCTTCATAAACTTATTACTGGTATTGTTGATTTGCAATTGCTTTTGAGTCAACCTAGTTTCTGTGTCCCTAGTCGTACCACTAGAAATTTCGTCCCTCTTGCTCTTAGTATGTGCACAACTAATTTTGCCTCACACGATCCATTTCATATATTACGTTTAAACTATATCACATTCTTTATCCTGAGATTTCGCCAAACGCTATCAATGCTCTGGCTCTGGATCACCTACGCTTCTCCATCCATCGTGATTGAACCTGGCCGTTACAATTTTGGATGTCTGTCTCTGACCACATATGGCTATGAGTAGGCATTCCCCCACCGGGTTAGAGACGGATATATGTATTTTATAATTTAATTTATTAGTTTTAAGTTTTATTGAGATATTCCTTATTGTATTATTGAAAATGTATTTTTTGTTGACAGTACGTTGTCATATATTTTTGAATAAATAAATAAATAAAACCTATAATCGCAACAACAACGCGTCAAATCAAACTTCGATAGCGTCATCGACAGTTATGCCTACAACAGAAAAGTTCACGAAACTACAAAGTGCAAGCAATAAGATAATCTGTAAATCGTAGTCTTCAGACAAATCGACAAAACTGACATAAAACAAGAACAAAAAGCAACGAGGGAAATTACAAAAAAGTCACAGACAAATGTTGATAGTTCCTACACAATCCATTTTCGTCCGCTTCAAACGGTGATGGATGACGATAAAGATGACGATGAGTTAGTTAGAAATGATACCAATGAGAAATCCACCTCTACCACTTCTGCCAAATTCAAGGTACCACCAATCACAATCCTTAAGAAAACCCCAAATCAGGTCCATGATATCTTAAAAGGTGTACATATAAGTGATTACACGATTAAAACCATCTTCATTAGAATTAAGGTTTTTCTAAACACACACAATATCATGAACTTAAAAACCAAAAATTCTAGTTTTTCTCCTATGAAAATAAGGAGACTAAGCCCTACAAATCAGTATTGTCTGGTTTGGACAAACTACCAAATGTAGATATCAAATCCATGCTTAATGGCCTAGGCCTTCAATGTTCTGATGTTAAAACAGTGGACAAAAGTACTCGAAATGGCTACAAAATACTCTTGTAAGTAGTATACTTTATTGCAAAATCCATAACGCTCCAGCAACTACGAAAGGAGCAGTCTTGCATAAACCACACTAAAGTCCGCTGGGAGTACAAGCCAAAATCATGCAAAATCAATGAAGCAATCAAATGTGCAAATTGCAAAGGTGATTACCCCTCTACTGATCTATCATGCCCGTTGCGCGCTTCTTACATTACACTACTGCAGAAAAGAGCACCAAATTATAAACAGGCAACAAAGCGCAACAACAATACTTTCCCAAACAGCACCAGATGTTGTAATATAAACTACAACGATAACTTCTCAGCCATTAAAATCGCAAATCGACAAAACATGCGGTCAGCGTTTGACTCCAGTAGCGGACTATCTCCAGGTCAACCTGATGCTTATCCAACCTTGAAACACACTCTCCTCAGCAACCATTTAAGAGAGCCCACAGCACAAGCAACACCTGATCAGAATTCATAATTGATGAAATCACCTCGTTCACTAATGAGCTACTTGAAAAACTGAATGGATGTACTTGTAAGAGCGAGCAATTCAGAGCAATTACTCAACTAACTACTAAGTATATCTATGGTAGCAAATAAGAAAGATAACATAATATTTATTATGGCATGGAATGCGCATGCCGTTCGTAATAAGTATTATAATTATAACTATTCGATTTTGTTGCTCAAAATGGAGTCGACATTTGCCTACTCAGTGAAACATTGTTAAAGCCCAGTAATCGTTTTTTTTTTCGAAATTACATCATATATAGATCTGACCGTTACGTCAACAGAGGCGGTGGCGTCTCGATTATTTTTAAAAATTCTGTTAATCCCTAGTCTAAGAACCCATCTTGTTGAAAATATTGGCTTACAAGTTAAAATCTTCTCCACTTATTTTCCTGGGCAGTCTGCAAAATGCATCAACAAAAATTGTAACTCAATAAATGACCCCAAGTAAAAGAATCTCCAAAAGATCTTATGTATTGACGGTAATTTTATGTTAGGAGGTGACTTAAATTGCAGAATTCGGCAGTGGAACTGTAGCATGCCAAACTGTTGGGAAACACGTTACAAGAACTTGCATCCTTTGGTAGGTTTTCAATATTATGTCCCAAATATCCCACCTATTTACCAGCCAACTATAAATCTATGCGCTCCACTTTAAACATAATATTAACAAATTATTCAAACTACTTAACTGAACCTACAACTTTCATTGCCCTTTCGCCTGATCAAATCCCAGTTATCACATACTTAAAACACAAAATACATCCGACAATAAGTAAATTTTTACAGTACTCCACAGCCAATTCGAAACTATATAAAAGAATGCTAAATTCAACTTTTGAAGATTGTCTATTGTTGGACTATCATCCCACCACTGAATTAATCTATCATTAATTAATACTATCAGTATGGTTAAAAACTTGTCCTCTGCAGTCATAGATGCTATTGAACTTGCTGTTCCCAAAAAATAAATTAAACCATTTTTATTAAAACTTCCTGCTTCTATCAGACCCCTTATGACTGACAGAAACTCAATACAAAGGCAGTGGATTAGAAATAGGCACCCAATTCTGAAAGCTAGACTTAACTTTTTAAATAGAATAATTAAATCTAAGCTTATTGAGTTGAACAATAAAAATTTGAATACCAAATTATCAACGCTTGAGCCCTCTTCAAAACTTCTCCTTTCGTAAATAACTAAGTATTGTACTTTAATATACGTGGGATTAAATAAATATATAAATAAAAATACAATAAGAGGCTAAGGTATCTCTTTAGGAAGGCTATACAGTCGAGCAAAGATTTCCGCTTTAAAGACCTACGAGACAGCTCCGATACTGATCCATGGGGCAACCGCAGTCTCCACAGCCATCAGACCCAGCGTTGATGGGCAACGTGGTTGCAGCACTTTTCCCTATGTGTCACAAGAATATTGGGAGACAAGAAAGCCCCAGGACCTGGTGGTATTTCAAATATAGCGCTAAAGGCTGCAGTGAGAGCAAATGTTGCAACCTTCGCAAAAATGTACTCCGCATATATTGTGGAAGGTGTTTTTCCGACTATCTGGAAAAGATAGAGGTTGTTGCCTGAGCCAAAAAAGCAATAAGATCATCCATCTGCGTACCGGCCGCTCTATATGCTTGAATCGCAGGGTAAGATACTGGAAAGTATCATAGTCGGACGACTCAGGACACAAGGAATACTACGCTGTAGTGACCTTGGACATCTAAAATGCCTTCAACATGGCAAGCTGGCCGCAGATCATACAGGCTGCTTTATACTCCGAGGTACCTAATGCGGGTAATTGAAAATTACTTCTACTGTATCACACCGATGAAGGCCAGAAGGATTACAGGGTCACAAGTGGCGTGCCACAAGGTTTGGTCCAAGGTGGACCATAATATACATAATATACGATGGCATTATCAGGATGAGCCCCCCTACAGGCTCAGCGCTGGTTGGATATGCAGCTGAGATTGCTCTGATAGTCATGGATAAAATGATCGAGCGAATACAAGCTGGTTACAGTGAAGCTACGGCCAGTGTCATGATCTCCCAGCCATCCCTCAAGTATCTGGGAGTGCTTATTGACAATCGGCTATCCTTCAAGTAGAATTTAGTCACCATAAACGACAAAGTGGCGACAGTTAATAGAGCCTTATAGCGGATAATGGCAAACATAGGTGGACCACGAGCAAGCACGCGGAAGCTGTGGGTAAGAATCGATGGAACACGGAAGAGCGCATACACGGTGGGTATTCGCTCGACGTACCGTCTAAACGCCTTGCTTGTAGCTAGCGGTTTTCGCACGATGTAAGATGCCACTAATCGACATAATGGCACGTGAACTAAAACGTAGGCTTACTATCGTGTACGGAAGATGTGTGGTGATGCAGCATCCAAGAATGGCAAAGAAAATTGGAAACGTCTAGTAAATGGCGATGGACGTTCTCTCTGATCTCTAGTCTGGATGTATGGATAACGAGGAAACTTGGAGAAGTGGATTCCCATATGACGTAGATACTCGGCACGGATGCTTTAATTTTTTAGCGTGGTTAAAGTCCCGAACTTCGGTCGTAGACCGATCAGCCTTTCGATGCTTTTCTTCCTATTAAAAAAAAACCTGAGTGCGGGAAAAGGGAAACAAATACTATCTCAAGTCACAGTGATCAGAAGTCAAATCCTTTATGGATTATTGTCGTTCCTGATTATTATTATTATTTATTATTTGGTTTGAGAAGAAAACCATTTTCATAATGATATCATGTATTCATTTAATTTTGAAGTCATTAATGCAACGATTTGATCTCAGCTAATAGATATCCACAGACAGGTGTCTGAAGCATTTCCAGCGAATGTTGCTATTTTTTTAATATTTTCGTACTCAAAGCTTTTATAACTTTATATTGATATTGTGAGTATTTTTGTTGCAGTTCTTTATGTTCCTGCATAAGTAGTAGTAAATTGCCAGATTTTAAATTATATTACAACATTCCACCTTAATTACATATCTGGCAATTCAAAAATTAAATATTCGATTTCATTTCAATATAAAGATTACTTTAAACCTAATTTCAAGTTCATTGATTTAATTTTTTAAAGCTGAAATTGGCTTATTAAACCCAACTGTTACCATGTCATTTGTAGCCAGCCTATTTCTCACTATCGCTTAACTACAGTCACCTACGGCGCTGCGTCTTCACCGTTTCTCGCAACAAGTTATCTCAACTCTGTGACTGAAGAGGTTCAAGACAATCATCTTCTAATTCAATGTTGATGACTTCATTGACGGAGCAGACATAATAGAAGAAACATTTAGTCTTAAAGAATGCTAACTCAATACTTTTTCATACAGAGTGGTCATCCAATTCAGCAAACTTGGTTACAACAAACAATCCATCAATGGACTTTGCAAGCATGAATCTGAATAACAGTCTAAAGATTCTCAGCTTACGATGGCACCCTTCTATGGACGTTTTCTGCTTTCATGCCGGCTTTAAAGGAGAAGTGCAACAATATAAGAAATATTGTCAGAGTCAGCGAAGATTTACGACCCCTTAGGTTTTTATCACTATGTACCATTGTCATTAAAATTATGTTTCAAAGGCTATGGTCGGTATACTGTGACTGGGACAGTCGTTGCGGATAAAGATGTGCAACAATGGACTCGGCTTCGACAACAATACACTGCACTTAACGATCTTCAAATCGCCAGGTGGATTGATTTGTAGCTAGATGAAAAAGTGGTTTTATGTGGATTTTGCGATGCTACCGAGATAGCCTATTTATTCGTTGCAAACTAGAAGATTTAACTGTAATTACAATATGTTTAAATTGAAGCAACTAAGGCCTTGAGCTAGATGGCCCATGGTCATGTAGTTCACAGTAGAGTTCAAATTAATAATCAAGTAATAATTCGTAAGGCTGCTGCTGCAAAAAAAAAGGGTAGCTCCATTAAAGACAACATCAATTCCTACACTTGAGTTATTGGGAGAACTGCTACTATTCAAGTTGTGCCAAGCTATCATTATGGCATTGAATATTCCCAACGCTGAATCAACGTACGGATGGACTCAATGATCGTACTTGGATGGCTTTCCTCAAACTCCAGAAGTTAAAAGTGCTATGTTGGCAATCGGTAGGTTGCCAAAATCTTCGTGGCGTCACATATGCTTTATAGAGAATCCGGTTGATGCTGTTTCATGAGGAGTTAGTCCAAAGGAGTTGATTACACTTCAACTTTATGGTGGAAATTGCCAGTTTGTCTCAACATTAATGGCCTAATACCATCGTGACATTGAAATATAACGACACATAAATGTTATGAGAAGAGCGCAGGATTGGGTGTCTTGCTTGTCCACTGGTGATTCAACAGTTGTTGGTCTCATCTAAGAGAGAAGCTCATCGCTCACCAAGATACTTCATATAATATGCGCATGGGATTGAATTATCTCGAAGAGAAGGCATTTTAAATTATCGTTTTCAGTGATGTATACGGTTATTGAGCTACATCAAGAACTATTCCATTGTGCCAAATGATCTCAACGTCAACATTATCGAGAAGAGTTGAAACAGATACAAAAACATCAATTGTTGTCACGAGAGATTGGTCAGGCGAAAATGTTTGAGCGCTTTCAATGTTTACATCAGCGGTTATGGGCTTTTGATGGCGATAACAGAGTGATTTAAGTACAATCGGTGGAAGTCTTAGTTCTGTTCTATGTGCCGTTTTGGCCATTAGTAGCGATTTTCGGCGCTTCAAAAAATATTTTGAGGAAAGTTAATCATAAATACAGCATCCTTTTTAACAGTGTATGAAACGGAAGTGAAATTAGCTAGAGCAGCTGCTAGCTTGTTCATATGTGATCTCAGCCCATCATTGTAATAGCTCATGTGTTGGTTTATCTGCCCACAAGTACTGCTATTGAGTAGATCATTGTGCAACCAATTGTTGGGCTAATACCGGGCAGCGTTTTGTCATGCAGCTCTATTCTGAACTATGGGGATTTTATTGATGTGTAATGGCGCCAGAAGTAATAAGTCAAGAACCACATCATACCAGGATTTATTTCTGTATATAGCAGCTACTTTATCAATATGTTTTCATCAAGAAAGGCACCTATAGGTACATAATATGTGCCTCTCTCCAATGACAATGAGAGAGAATTATTTATTTATTATGTTTCCCATGCTGTAGTTATCAAAAAATTCCTGAGTGATATTCACTATCTCAATCGCACTAAATGAAATACCGGTAAAAACATTACCAAAATTGGCAAGTAGTAGATTATGTTATCGGAAACTGTAGCAAGCAAGTGAAACGTGTACATAGCGTACAAAACAAGCCCAAGGACGCTGTGTTGCAGAGTGTCCACTACAACGGCAATCTTGTTGGTCGATATGACACCTGCTTACTAGATTTCGGTACTATATCATGCAATCATAGCACATTTTTATCCATCTATCACTTCCCCTCAGATGGAGATACGTCACAATATTATACGAGCTACCAAGAACGATTCACCCATACATATATATACATATATTGTAGCTATGGGTTTTAGTGGCTATCAGCTTACGTTATTGAAGTGCTACTCCATCCGACATGTTGGTGCATGATTATTGGAAAATAAGCATCTGAGAAATCCTGCAGGTGTCGAACAAGGATCGATGGGAGAAAATCGGCTCGGTAGTTAATCAGTAAGTGCCAAAGTAATTTTCTCATCCTACTTACAATCGTTAGATACTTGATGGGGACTGTTGGAAGAAGTTTTTTTTTGATGAAACGCATTCCCTTGCAGAGCCTATATCAAAAATTCATAGTAGGTAATTGAAATGTTTGTTATTAATATGGGCTTATGAATCGAAGATGTAGAGTTCTTTTATGTCAAACCTAACCAAATCCAGAAACTCAGAGCTTAAAAGTAGCAAAATCAGACTGGGTGGGCTGAAAGGTCGCTGACCAGGAATTCTTCGTGGACAACTTCAGGAGAAACAACTTTACTGCTAAATCGACTTTAACTGGCGACTTAAGCTCCTTCTTGAGTTTCTATTTTATCAAGGAACAATCAAATGGCGATCCGATCGAATTCACATTTAGATAGCAAAGTCAGTTGCAATCGGCGTGAAAAACAGAAAGTGGATTGGTTCTTTAGTGGTAAGAGCTCGAAGGTTAAAACCCGCAATGCATCCAACCAGCGCTGATGTTTTGTTTGAAGACCCAATGTCAATATTGAGCGTTTCACTAATCAGTAACTTGGACCAAAGGTCTTAGAAAACATCAACTCCCACCGAATTATTGTGGGACAATAGCAGCAAGATCTTAAATACGTATTTAATCAGATTAAGGAAAGGGTGGGGTTCCGCAATGACGATGATAGTCATCTTTTCAATTATTTGTTAATAATCTGCACGTGGTTCACGTGTTTTGTTGCTTTTAAATTTTTTTACCCAAAATACTTATATCGTAGATAAAAATGATGCGGATCTGCCAAAAACTTCATACAGTTAACATGAAATTTGTTTTCATTAACTAATCATTATTGCGATTTTTACAATACGTAGTAAATCTATGTGGAAAAAAGAACTGGTTATTTGTGTTTTCTTTTCTCAGTACTATTCTACCTTCTCTTTTCTATCGCTCCCATCTCCCTTAATCTGCTTTATTCACAAATTAGGAAGTTTATTTTTATAGTAAAGTACAATGCTTGAAGGAATGGCAAAACGATTTTTCATTTCCAAAGTCCAGGCTTTTTTTACTTATAAGGACAACATTGCTGAGATGTGTTGCATTCAATGACGTGTAAAGTGTGTTTCCCAAAAATCGGCATTTTTTTATTTTGTGGCATTACTCGATAAAAGGTAATGCTTTTTTTAAAGTAGATTTAAAACTTTAAACACGATTTTCTCAATGATATTTTTTGAGTTATGACAGTCTTGAAGTAAATAAGCGATTTGTATAAACACATAAAATAAGAAAAAACAAAGATGATTTGCTTATGTTTTTTAAAAAAGAAGCATTTGGTTATGTTTCTTGATTCTTAATGCTGTTGTTGTTTTTTTTTTAATTCTTTAGCATTTTTATTAAAATTCTTTTGAGTTTTTTGTGTTTTTTTTTTTTTCTTTTAATGTAAATGTAGAGTACTATTTTTTGATTCTTTATTATTGTTTTGATTGTGTATTTAAATTAATTTATTCCTCTTCTTCCTCTTCTTCTTCTTCCTCTTCTTCCTCCTCTTCTTCTTCTTCTTCCTCTTCCTCTTCTTCCTCGTCCTCCTCTGCCTCTTCATCCTCTTCTTCGACAACTTCCTCCTCGACTTCATCTTCATCTTCGACGATATCCTCATCAGCCTTGGCATCTTCCTCACCCTCGGGTGTGTCGGGTTCTCCAGCTTTCTTACCTGGTCTTTCGCCGAACCACTTTGGCAGTTTAGCTATTAAGGAGTGTAAGAAAAAAAGATATTATTATTATTAAATTCCATTGTGCTTTGTTTCAATATAAGGTGAGAGAAAATTATTTCAAACAAAAAATACACATAAATCTGTGAGCAACATTTTTCTCTCCTTTGCTCTATCTTTTCCTTTCATTCTGTACTAAATGATACAGTGAGAAAGATACAGAGCAGGGAGAAGAGAGAAACAAAATGAGATTTAAATACAAAGACTGAGATTTTGACAAACACAAATTGTTTTCAATATTGGTGTTGTTGTTTTTGTTGCTATGTTTTTTCTCTATTCTTGTCTAGTAAGAACTATATTGTATTATTTGTTATTCAAAATACATACATTTTTGGCGGCCAGTGTACTGGTCCTTTTTCTCATTCCAGATCTTCTCATTCACATCCTTGCTGATCTCATCCCAGCCCTTTGTGGTTTTATTAGAATAGTATATAAATTTTGTTGATCGGGGTTAGTAGTTACATTGTTGTTGTTGTCGTAGTTGTTGGTTGTGTTGATATGATCATGAATGTACATTTAACAATAAAAACAAGAAAACAGAAAAAGATAACGAATTAATTGCAGTATTATATAGAATGAATAGAAAGATCAAATAAAATACAGGGTGCTTAGAAAGGTTTAGAAGTTATAAATTGTTGTCAAAATTGTTAAACCTCTGAAGCATATTGTTCTGGTAAAATGCTCGGACATAAAACACACGCTGTTTATCGGTGAACGGATTCATCGCCGCTAAATTTCCACGAACCTAGCAGCTTAATATTACACGCCCCCACCCCTCTGCCCACACGTCTCTCAATAATTTCTAAAAGAAATATCACTTTTCCTTTGTAAAAACTTGTACAACAAATACATATATTGATCCAATAAAATAGTTAAACCATTGCAATTTCAAGGAATTGGAACAGTAAAAACTTTTTAAAATAACAAATTATTGTATATAATGTAGAGTTGTTACTCTTTAGTCAACTGATCCGATTGAAAATGACAATACGAAGGCATGCAGAAAATATCATATAACGCCTTTACACTGTTCCCTGTCACACATTTCAAGAAGTTACCAATACTCCACTATGGTTAATATACTAAATCATGTAGAGAACTCTTTGTTTATTGTTGAGAGTTCAAACTAACAGAAATTCATTAAGACACAGACAAATTAATTGAGTTTAAGCATATCATTTTTTTATAAAAACACAAAATGACGAAATGTTTCTACCAATTCAAAAAATAGATGTTCGTTTACATAGAAAACAACAGAGACAGATTTAACGGTTAAGCACGAGATTATGTTTGTGGATATTGGTGTTTGTGGGTACAGGTGTACTATACTTGTACCTGAACTTTCATGAGAACTAAAAAAAGATGTGTGTAAACAATCAAATGATAATATAACCGTAATCAAGTAATTGATTTACATCCCTCTTAGTAGTACAAAATAGTCAATGCAACGCAAAGAAATTATTAACGAAACACACACGCACATACATGTACTAGATACTTATATAAATCATTCCAGCAAAAATAAATACATATGTAAGTACATAGTAGTATCGTAGTCAACTGATTTGCTTACATTTTGTTCGTTGCATAAATCTTTCTTGTTTTTCTTGCCAGGATTTTTCTAAGTTTTCCGAATATTGCGTATTATAACCCTTTAATATATATAGTTCAATTACATATTTTAAAATTCCCCAATCATAATATTGTAATATGGTAAATAATAATGGAAGTACTACAATAAAAGAATACTTACACCTTCAAAGAGTTTCTTCTTGTCATCATACGAGCGGGTATCAACACGTCGCTCGTATTTGGAGGCGACTTGAATCTTGGGCTATATAAAGAAAGAGATATAGATAAATCATTTTATGAAATATTCTTAAATTTTGCATGTTGTAATTATTATATTTACCGGGTACTTGCCAGTCAAAGCCTCTGGGTCAAGACCCTTTTTTAAGGCTTTGTGCCTGAGCTGTTGCTTCTGTCTTTCCTTCAATTCTTTCAACTATTTGTATTTGTAAGAGAAAATGTGAATATGTGAGGAAAGGAGGAAGTCGTTTAAGCTACTTACATCGTAGTCCTGACGTTTTTGCCTTTCTTCCAAGTCATACTTCTCAGTTTCCAATTTGACAATGAGTTCCCACAATTCTTGAGCCTTCTCGCGCAGTTTGCCTTCCTGGAGACCTTCGATGGCCAAGGGTTTGATACGGAACGACAAAGAGATCTTTTTCTCTTCTTCAAGTTGTTCCTTAGTCTTGTTACGTTCCATGGCAGCAGAAGAGAGTCCCAACTATTTTTTTTTACACATAGGACAAGATATTTTTGGATTGTTTTGGGAACACGACACGAAATTTGGTTGTTGTTGTTGATGGTGTTGGTAGACATTCGGTAGTGTATGTGTGGAGTTACGCAGCAGTACAATTCATTTACGTGTGTATTTTTTTGTATGTTTGTAGTAAATTTGTGTGGTGCATATGACAGATTACAGTAAAAAATAGTAAGTAGTAAGTCGTTGTTCGTAATTGTGATTGTTTCACAGTGTTTGTTATATTGTTCAATGGTAGTGTTTGTTGTGTTGTATGTTCATTTGTGTATGTGTAACAGAGCGTTTACATAACAAAGATACAGTATAAAGAAAGAGAGAGCATGTGCAGAAAAGAAAGAAGAGTTGCATTTAAGTGAATGAAAGTTATCAACAATGATTTTTTCGTTTTTTTTTTTTTTTGGGAAAAATATGTTACATATTTTGTAAAATTTAAGCAATATTTTTGTTTTGTTTTTGAATTGTGTGAGTAAGTCTCGAAGTAGGGAAAGTAAAGTGCAGCCGGTTAAATTATTGTAAAATTGTGGAAAGTAGTATAAATGTAGGTAGAAGATAGAATTGAGATCAATTTTTTATATTAAAGATAGATAAAGAGAGCGATAGAAAGATAAAGATAAAGACAGAAGTGGGTGAGTGATTGTAGTTGTGCGTGTGGATTATTGAAGTATATGTGTAATTATCGCAGAATATTTTTTATTTTAATTTTTTTGTTTGGTGTTTCATCGAAAAAAAAAAGAGAGAAAAACATGTTTGGAGAGCGTATAAGTAGGCGGCATTAAAATATATTGAAATAATTACCACGCCTGCCTCCTTCTTGGCAATAGTAAAGTTGGGGCCCTTCTTGTCCTTGTCCTTCATGGCTTGGAGCATAGCTTGACGTTTCTTTTCAGCCTCTTCGAGACGTTGACGTTTCTCTTCAATTTCACGTTGTTTCTTCTCTTCGGCCTCGCGTACACGACGCTCCTCCTCTTCTTTCTTGCGTTGAGCCATCTTTTGCTCCTCTTCAGCACGAGAAATCTTACGCTTGGCTTGCTTTTCCTTGAGTTTCTTTAGCTCATCCTCTTCCTTGGCTCGCTGTTTACGCCATTCGCTGATATATTCTTTCAGCTGATCATCGAGATCGGAGCGCTTTTGATCCTGACGTTTGATAAACTCTGGATCGCCCTCACCTCTGCACAAACAAATTAAAAATATTTTAAATTATCAACAATAAAAACTTTGGATTTGAATTACTGTTTATATTGTTTTTAACATGAAAACATTTATTAAAGGGAACATTAATCATAAATTGATAATAGTAGTCAAATAGCAATAAATACGTATACATATTAAAAAAGCTTTCATTATTCTTCTGATTATTTTAAAGGTTTCTACAAGTAAATCCCTATCACTATCATTTGAAGTGATATAAATATCTATCTACATTTGATTACATGTAGGGAGGAAGTATTTGCTTGAAGAAACCTCTAAATAGATTTAACTAGAATAGAGCAGTACGCATTTAGATAAACTTAAAAAGAACCATTAGCAGAGTATACACTTATTTTAGAATAGATTTAAGGCAACAACTTCGATTTTAAAGGCTATGATAACGATACGAGCGATAAGGACGTATTCCTATGTCCATAGATATAATGACAATTTTAATAATCTAGTAAAAAATATTATTTTATTTAAAAAAGAAGTTAAGTTAGATAATCATTTAAAAAACGAAAAAATATTATACATTATTATACCAAAATAAAGTATGGTGAATTTGTATAATTGACAGTTAAAAAGGACATCTACATTAATATCTACTTGTATTATTTGTGCCATGTGTGTATATATATTTGTGATCAGCTCGATGAGACGAGTTACGAGGTGGGTTAATCCCCATACAACAGGGATCCAAATTCAATTTAGAAAACTTTCTTTTTTGTACTATGGAACTGAAATTTGGACACTATAAGTGTTGACTAATAGGAGGGGAATCTTCCATACAAAATATGAACTTAGAACAGTAATCAGAATATATAAAAGGTGAGTGCAGAGTATTACAACCAAAGTTAATTTTCTTCTTACTGTTATTTTCGTAATTTATCTTAAGAAAATGCATCGATTGACTTAATTTGTTTTTTTGGTGCTTAAGCACCATCGAAAACTACGGTATTTAGGTGGTTTTCAGATTTTAGTCATGGCCACCGTTTGCACACCGACGAAGTTCGTGAAGGTGGTTCAAAATTAGTTATTTCGCCAGAAAGTATAGATACGGTGCGTAAACGGATATTACAAGATCATCATATGACTGATGGTGAGATTGAGGATCGCTTGGGCATTAGTTCCACCAGTGTCAGTTCAATATTGCATGTGCATTACGCCATCAAGAAGATTAATTTGAGTTGAATATCGTATAATATGAATCTATGAATTGCGAAAAGCCGAAGTCGAATTATTTTTTACCACTACAATACGAGCTCTCACAGCAGCCAAAACATTGTATTGTTGGGTCATTCGCCATATAGTCATGATTTAGTGCCCTATTACCTCTTTTTGTTTCCGCATATCAGAAACGAAATGCTAGGTAAACTTTTTCTGACGCCTGAAGAAAAAACATATTTTAGATATAACTCATTTGAAGTGGCAAAAGTGTTTCAAAAATCAATTCAAGGGAATGTAAATTATATTGATTTTCATGAGAAATGGTTGTTTGTGTTTTCTGTTTCCGAAATATAAAATGCAACCTTCGTATCATAAGATTATAATAATTTTTGTGTAATTAGTGTTATTAGTTATATATACATAGGTCTAAGTGTATTTGTTTTGGGAAAAGAGTCAACAAAACTATGTATTAAATAAAATGACAGAAAAACATATTTATAGTTATATATATAAATAAAATTATATGAATTGAAAATACAAAGTAAAAGCGAACAAAAATAATGAAAGAAACAAAGAAAAAACAAACACTTTTTATTTTTGTTATGAATTCACTTACTCGGCTGGTGTCTGAGGTGGTTTTCTATACGTGAGGCATTGAGGCAACAAACATGAAGTTTATAATTTTTTTTTTTTTTGATTTTTGTGGATATTTCGAGGTTGTTTTTTGTGTTGTATAATTTTGTATAATAAACAAAGAAAATTGTTCATAAATCGTTGATTGTTGTTGGTGTTGGTTGGTTGATTGATTGTTTTGGTGCAGGTTTACATGTGTAAAGAAATATATATATTTGTATATATAAAACAAAAACAAGTGTTGAATTAGTCGATGTTTTTTTTGTTTTGCACAAGAATAGAGAGGGAAAGAAAAAGAAAAAAAAAATGGATAAAAAAAATCGGTAAAAAAATTTATGAATTAAAAATTATTTTAAATAAACAAAAATTTTATGTATATTTTTTTGGCCTAAAAGCGATTGAAATTTTAATATTCAAAATTGACAAAAAATTAAAAAAAAATTCTATTACAAGCAAAAAATGGAACTAATTAAAGAAAATCATTTGATTTATCCTTTTAAAAAATGTTAAAAAGATTACAATCTAACAAACAAATAGAAATTTTATTTTTATATTTCATAAAATTTCTAATTTCTTTTCCATCAAATAATTAGAAACAAAAAAGTAAACGACAAAATTATTGAAAAATAAATAAATAAAAATGCAACGAAAAAATTAAATGTGAAAAATTTGAGTTCATTTTTTTTTTCTGATTCTGATTTTTTAATTATTTATTTCAAAGCTTGTGATTTATTGCCAAAGTCTTTTTCCCTGTATCATCAGGTGTATTTTTATACTCTTCACGCAGTGAATAGTATTATAAGTTTGTCATGAAGTTTGTAACACAGGGAAGGATGCATCGGAGACCCCATAAAGTATATATATTCTAGATCAGTGCGACGAGACGAGTTGATCTAGTCATGTCCGTTTGTCTGTCCGTATGTATGCAAAGTAGTCCCTCAGTTTTTAAGCTAGAGGGATGAAATTGCACGAAGCTTTATTTTTACCATAAGTAGTTTATGTGTTGGAATCGGCCAAATCGGACCATAAGGGAGGGTGGGGGCGGTGGGGAGGTGGGGTTACCTCCCATACAAACGGGAATACAAATGAAAGTTTTTATTAGAAAAACTTTTTTGTTTTTTGTACTATGGAACTGAAATTTGGACAATATAAGTACCTGATCTGTATCCACCAATCATATAAATTTTAAGACTCTCGAACCACTAGGGGGGTACGGCCCATACAAACCGGGATGAAAGTTCTTATTAGTAAAACTTTTTTGTTTTTCATATTATCGACTTGAAATTTGAACACTATAAGTGTCCCATAGCCACCAACCTTATAAATTTCGGACGACTAGCTGGGGCGTGAAGATTATTAGAACTTCGGCATAGCCAAAGTTAGTCTTTTTTTATATTTTTTTTTTTTGTTTTTCGTAATTTTAGTTTACAAGAAAATATTTAGAAAAATGTAAATTTTATTATCATGCTTAGCTAAGATGTTCCACAGTTCAGTTTCATAAAACATTGAGATATATGTGTTATTTAAAGCTCTATGGGCACTATTTTCTAAGATTTAACATGAAAATTTCTACGTTTTCTAAGTTGAATTTAAATTTAATTGAAAATAATAAAAAGGAACAAGCAGATATAACATGTAAACTATATTGTAGTACATACTTATAAACTTTAAAATAAACAAAATAAATTGAAAGTTAAACATCACCACTGAAATATTGGGTAGTTCCAAAAAAAAAAAAAATAATAAGATGCCAATATTTTGTATCTTCTAATATAAAAAATGATTAGACATTTAGGTTGATAGATAAGAATACAAATTGCATGATTTTGGCAACCTACTAACCCACTGAACTTGGTTAAATTTTTCAATTAAAACAGCATAAGTATTGTAATATTATGAGGTATTGTATTTTTTGTAATTTACATTTTTTTTGGTTATAAAACTGAAGCATCATTTTTCTCTAATTTTAATTTTATTTATTATAATTAATTTTTAATTTTTTGTTTTTTAAATTTAATTTATTTATTTTACATATAAATAAATTATTAAATAAAAAAAAATTACTTACTTCCTGCAATTGTAAACATAAAAGAAAGAAACAGAAAAGGAGAAAAAAAAGACAAAAAGACAAAAAGAGTGTAAAGATATTATTGAATTAGAACATTTTGTTCTTTCTTAAAAATACAATATTTTATTGCTTGAATAGTAGATTTAAGACAAGCGAAGATAGGAAAATGTTGGTTGAAATGTTTTTTTTTTTTTAATTAAATAAATTAATTTAGTTTTATTTTGGATTTTGGGAGATTTTTGGCAAGAAAATTAGAAATATATATTGTTGTTAACGATTATATCCAAATTGTTTGATTCAAAATATTAAATTATTAAATTGTATACAATTATCAGATTCAGAGCGAGTAATAAAAGATATATATATATCTTTGTATTTGCTTTTCTTTGCATTGCTAAGCATTTGCAGTTACATCATATTTTTATACTGAGTATTAATAGTAAGGAAAAAGGACCTTTGTACCTAATTCATTTGGTGTAAGTCAATAAAATTTTGTTTTAATGTAAATGTAGTAAATAGTGTATGACATCGACAATTTTTGAGTGTCTCTGTTAAATTTTATACAAATGGTTCATCCATATACTCGAATGGTTGTTTGGATAGATTCCTATTACATTAAACTTTATGTTTTCAATTTAAAAAAGTATCTGTTCTGAATTAATAATTTCTTAATCATATAAATATGACACTCTCTACCACACATGAGGAGTAACCCCAAAAGTCCCGACTCTGACTTGAAAACTCGAAATGCTGGAATTTTCATGAACTCATATCGTTTGAAAAGTGATGCTCCAAGTATGTATGTTTCAGTCTCAGGACTTATTGAGTTAGGTGATGGGTATTAAATATATGCAAGTGAATAACCAATTTAACTGTGGTGTTATGAAAGATTATATTTATTGAGTTTTCAGATGTTTAATGCATCAACTTTAAAATGTAGGAGAAAATAACTAGCTGATCAGACAATTTGATCAGTGAGTATCGATATTTATTGAGTGTGTACTATATTTGTATAGAATATATTTGTAGTAAATAGCATACTGGCCAGAAATATGGCAGCATATAGTACATTTACAAATAGTTGTCATATATTGTACATTTAATTTTAATTAAAGTTATGAATTTTAGACTCAACATAATTTTTTTTTAAATTTCTTAATTTTAATTTTTGATTTTGGGATAGTGTATATTTCAGTAAATTTTGATGAAGTATTTCAGTAAATTTAGATGATTCGAAATTTTTGAAATGAATTTTATATTTAAAAAATTAACAAAAATTAAGAAATTGTTATAATGATTTTTGATTTTGAGTTTGTAGCGTTTTTAGAAGCAGCACAACAAATATTAAAATATTGAATGAAATTCTAAAAGAGGTATTAATGGATTAATTCATTGAATACTTACGTCTCCTCTCTGGTTTCCTCGACAACCTCCTCCTCCTCAGAACTGTGCAGTTATATGGTTAACAATAACAATTTAGGATTTTTGTTTGGCGATGGAACAAAATATATATATTTTTGTTTGTAGTGCATTTTGGTGGTAATGATTTTAATTGTAAAAGTGAAGTTTTGTGAAAAATAAATAAATATTTATTCATTTATTTAATTTCGTTTTGTGTTGTGTACAAGAAACAAAATTAGACACAAAACAGAAGGAACATAACGAGTTCATTTTCATAAAAAATAAATTCATTTTTTAAATTACAAATAAAAGAAAGAAAAAAATTTATTTTATTATTATTATTTTGTTTTTAAAATTTTTACAGAAGATAATAAATGAAAATAGAGTGTAAGAAGAGAAAAATAAAAATCCCGCATATAACATATACCAGAAGTATTTCTTAAAAAAATGGACTTCCTTTTCCTACATCTTACTAAGCATATTATTATAATTTACTTTAATTTATTGTCATTTAATTCTCCTCACGATAATAACAACAAAACTCATACTCACGTGTACTCCTCATCGTCGGACATGGTTATGGTTTAGGATTGAAAAAACCTACAAAAAAAATCATTGAATTAATTAGTTTAGATATACAAGTTTTTTAATTAATATAAATTTATTCCTCTTATAAAAGTACGTATGTAAATGACTTACAGTATAAGCAACTAAAACGTTAAGACCTAGCACACCGAAATAGTAGACCCGACTGACTGCCAAAAGATTTCTTTATCTTTTTGTTTATTTAATTTATTTCTGATTTTGATGTTGACGTTAATGTTAATGTTCGCTCGGCTCGATATGCCGAGGCATGTAGTATCTATAAATAGCCATGTTGTTGTGCCACTCCCATCGAGGCTGTCATATTGCGCTGCGTCTACATCTACATCTGCATCTTTATATGTACATATACTTAGTATCTATATAAATACATTTTTTAGCTGTCCAATCTTATTCTACTCTACTGTACATAGTCAACATATTTTTTATTCTCTACATAAAAACTGAATTCAAGTGTGCGTGTGTTGTAGACATTTTGAAATGGATTTTTCATCTACCTCATCCATTTATGATAGGAGATAAAAATGTGTATTTCTTTCTTTGTAACTTTTTAATTAATTTTTTTTTTTTTTTTGTTTTCGTTAACTAAATTTTCTTACTTTACTTTGTTGTTATTGCTGATAGTTTAAAATTTTCTATCTTCTATGTTTTGTTAATTTTTATTTAGATGTGGTTTAAAATATTCTCATTTTTTGTTTCTAAAGAATCAAGAGAAAATACAAAAGTAAGAACAAAATAAAAAAAAGTTTGTTTTTTTGTAAATTTAAAAATAGCAAAATGGTATTAAATTTCCTTTTCCGATGAATTTCTTTCTTTCTGACATTTTTTTTTATTCTTTTAATTTAATATTTTTGTTGTTTTTTTTTTTTGTATAATGTGCAAATGAAAACTTCTTTTTAAGTTTTTCTAACATTTTTCTTTTTTCGTGCAGATTAAATAAAATTTTAATGAAAATAGAAAGTTTTTATATTAGAAATTTAAAAAATGTTAATATCGAAAATCGTTATTAAAAAAAATCTAAAACACTGATTTATTTAAATTATTAAGCTAACAACGGTTATAATAATTTTTAATATTTGTTTTCTTACACTGATTTTTCCCTAAGTTTATCACGGTTTTAACTTCAAATTTAAATAAAAGTGTCTTTAAGTAAGTTTTGGTTTATTTATTCCTTTAAAACTGTTTGGACTGTTATATTTCTCTGATTATTCTTTATATAAGATATTGTAGATATCCACTATTATTCCGATACTTGTATTGTCTGGAAATTCTTAAGAATTTGAAACTATTATTATTCTAATGTGGTGTAAAAAATTGCACAGATCAAAAAATTAGTGTAAAAACTCTGAAATGATTTGACGATCCGTTCATTTCATGTCCTACCTAATTCACCACTTTTTAAATGTGTTTACAGTGTATTTAGAGCTGCCCATTTCATGATTTTATCCTAATTGAAATTCTTTATTAGCATCTGCGAGTGTGTGTGTCCAGTATCCGTTCGTATTGGTAACACCAATGTATTGCTCAAGAGTGTAATGACTCAATAGTGGAGCAAGGACATTTAATATTCCTTTGCCTTAAATTTTTATACGGTACACATTTATTGAAGGTGTTGTTATTGTTTTTATGTGTATATGTATGTGTGTGTTTGGTATGCATATATATGCGTACGCAACTGATAAGGAGAAAAATTGAGAAAGAAAGAAGAGTTGATTCATTTCTTGGTGCTTCTGCGCATTTGATTTAATAAATTACTTTAATGGATATTTAAGATACACACTCATACACAAAATACACGAACGCACATTTAGCCATGATTTGATTTTATTTTTTTGTTTCTTATTTTCTTAATTGCTTAGATATTCAGTTTTCAAAATGTACAGCAGCAATCATAAATACATTTTAGATGGAGCTATCTTAATACACTTTCATTCGTTACTCATACGCCATGTTGGCAATTAAAAAAAAAAAACAAATATACATATGCATTATATAAGAACAGTTGCTAAAACATTCAGCAGCTACTGAAGTTTTGTTTTCAAAATATTTAGATCCTTTCATTTTTTTTATTTAAATAACCTTTTTTTAAGTCAAGATCATGTACCACGTACAAAGATCGTGACTTTACGTAGTGATGAAAATCCTGTTTGTTTTTATTATTATTATAATGGATTTTTTCATTAAAAAAATTTGTATATAGTTTTAGTCCGTTTTTGTAGTTACGTTTAAAATATTTTTCAAGTTTGCTCATTTGAGTCGTTATTTTCGGTTTTAACTTACACGAAAAAAAAAAAAAACTTAGTCCACTTAGATGTTTGGTATTAAAAAAAAAATATGGAAAATATTTGAAGATTACACTTCCTGTTGACTCTTAATACGTGATGCAAACGGATCGATTATATAAGATTTCTGTTTATCAAATTTTTTTTATATTTCTTTGTTTTCAAGTACAAAGATCTGTCATTTACTTTTATAAGAAACTACAATAATTTAGTATTGTATACTTTTATATTTCTAAGGATCTACCGGTCCTAACATTTTCTTTCGTTGATGGTTGAATTTTGCAAAACTTACTTAGGGAACAAAGAAACAAATTTTATCTCAACTAAATTCCGAGCAGCTGACGTCGTAGGAGCGAATGCTGCGGTTCGACTAAAGAGACTGACGATCTAATGCGATGAAGCACATTAAGTTAAAGAATTTTTTCAGATACAAAACGAAGAAATATTTCAACATTTCCCACTCACACACACAAACATCACATTAAAAATGTATATATGTGTGATTAATAGAGAAATTAAATGATAGGTAAGAGAAAGAAAGAACGATATATAAATGATTTATCAGCCTATATGCAATTACTTTTGTGTATATAGACAAACAAGTAAGCAATCCCGAAATGATTTTCAGATTGCAGATTTTCTTATTTTTTTTCCTTATGCGCAGGTAGCTGTACTAAGTCTGACAAACCGATAGAGATACAATCGGAGACAACAGTATAAAGAGGCAGACGGGTTACAATTTGACTCGCTATCGGTCGGTCGGTCGGTCAGATCACTACTATTGGTTATTTTTTGTTGATTTTGCGTAGGTGCCAATTACCAAAACAAAATAAGATAAATGGGTGATAATGAGAATAGGGGTAAGTGTTGCGGTATACAAACTTATACAAAATATGCAAGAGAGTCATGAATGCGTTCTAAGAAAAAATACAAAATATCCCTCCCGTTCATAAGTTAGTTCATCGTTTGTTAGGTGTTAGTAATTTAAAAATTCAAGTGGGTTGACTGACACCAATTCAATACAGATACAATATTCATACTCATTTATATTTTCATACATACCACATACATATACCTTCCTTGAAAATACATATCATAAACTGTAATATAAACTTTTCTTTCATATAAGCAAGAATGTATATTTCCCTTGTTCGTCCGACATATGGTGATGTTATAGGAAAGACATTTCATTTTTAAGAACAACAGCGCTAGAAGTGATAGACATCAGGTTCCTATATTAGTATGTACATATATATTTATAGATATATATTTAGAAATATATTTATATAAAGAAATGTGTGTGGGTAAGATAAAAGATTCAGTCTCTTGTAGTCATCTGATTATTGGAATCAAGTAACATCGCCCAGATATTTTCTTTTATACAAAATATTTGCTGTGTAAGGTGTATTATCGCTTTAGTCTGATGATTGTAACAAGAATCAGAGATTCATCAAAATATCAACTACATATTGACACGATTAGCATCTCAAGAGGAATCGCAAAGGTTACATCCCATTGTTTTAATGATTTTGAGTTTTAGTTTATATAACTACTTATTTTATCCAAATACAGATCATTTGTGGCAGTTGTCTTGAGTCGAATAGTAGAAGACATAGCAACTTTACATAACCTAATTAAAAATCATATATATTCTTGGCTTTGTTTACTTTTTCATGGCATCCCTTATTTAATACACTTTATGCATCGTTAAATATAAAAAATATCACTTTATTTTTACACATAATACACAATATTAATGTCAAAATAAGTCTACAATTTGGTTTTGTTTGTCACTGGAGCTTTTAGGTTAGCTTATGTTAGGTAATACTTGCGATACCAGATGAAGTACCTATACGGATTATTTTTAGAGAAGGTATGTATCATTTAAAATGCTAGCAATTTTGGAAAATCCTAGCAGTTGATTCAACTCCAGTTTAGTAATATCGCTAAGATCTCTAAACTGTGAAGCTCCTAGGTACTTTTGTCGAGTTCAAATAAGTTCTTTTTTCTGGAGCTTTTAGTTATAGAAAATTAATTTTAAGTGTATTTTGTTAACCCGGCGATATAATGGGTCAAAATGACCCTGCAGTTTTTGAAATGCTTGTAGTTTTATAACCACGTGTGCGACGTTGCTGCTCTTCTCAGCCATTGGGCTACTCTTTTTAATTTAAAATCAGCCGGTCAGCAACCGTGCTGCGAGTTACACGTGACAAAAGTTGAAAAAGCTAAATATGACATATCCCTGTAATCAATGTAACTATTTTGCTACATTGTGGCCATGTGTAATTTTCTTACTTATTTTAGTATACTCGTAGTAATGTATTTTGTTATCTGGTATAATGCTTGGTTGCTACTACTACAAAAGTTCCAATAAAGATGGGCCAAGGAAAAAGATAAAAAACAAGTGTTTATTATGATTAAACTGAATAATATAATGTCATATATTTACTGGTTAAATGTCATGTTTTATTTTCTTAATAAAGTCTAATATAGTTGTAAGCAAAATTTTATATATTTTTTCATATACACAACGAAATATCCGGAGTTGAATGAGTGGGTCATAATGACCAAACCCCCTCGTCCGGATGCGTCAGTCTAACTAAATTCCTTTCCCATGACTCCGGGTTAATATGTTATGGTTTAATAATACATCATTATTATTAAATAAATATAATTATATAATATAATAATTAATTAATTATTATTATTATTCGTGCAAAGTTCTTCAATAAAAATCTTTTGAAACCACTCATGAAAAATTCGCGATGTCATCCAAGCATTTTTCGAAAAATTGTAATGGAGTGGGATATCAATCCCTTAAAGAATCATAGTTTTTTGGATTTTCCAATGTGTGAGCCACTAGGAGGCGACGCTCCATTTTTCAATACTCAGCATTGTGTTAGTTTTTTTTTCTTTGTCATAAGTCTTGGAAAGATTAGCAAGTACATCTTCCTTCTTCAATTTTATATAAGTTATGGAATATTTTGTTCTTTATATTGTAGTGCCAAAGTATTCGCACATAATCCTTCATGAAGTTTTCATAAAAATTTAACTTTAGTTTAAGATATTTCTCCACCCTGGAACTGCTTTCGCATTACTTCAGGGTGGTATCTTCCACTCTATTTATGTGTCATCTGTTATGCCTGCGTCCACGTACACACGGGTTCAAATCTGGTATAAGTTTAGCTGTCCATCTGCCTTCCGTTTCTGCTACCCAACGCTGTTGCCACAACTGGATGATTTGTGCTCTGACCGTTTATCTTGTTACGTTTGTCACATTGTCCTTTTTCTAAATCCATAATTGTTGTCTACTTGCACGAAGGTCTATGCAACTGATGACCAATACTGCTGCTTCCGAAACCATGCCATACGATGAAGCTACCCGGAGAGCTACGGTCCTTTGTGTTACTTCTAGCACTTTCCTCATTTTTTCTACTTTCAGTGCCTATAATTCACATCCGTAAAGCATTAGTTTAAATAGGGATCTTTTAATTTTTGCTTATTTTTCTGCTGCGTGTTGGATGTGCAGTATGTCAACTTGCTCTCGAGTCTAACACCTAACGAACTCAGTTTTCTCAACTGCAAGGGAAAGATCATGTCACTATAACCACCTTTGCGTCCTAATCACCTTTGCGCTGCTTCAAGGTCTTGCGCCAGTATAACTGCACCAATATCGTCTGCATAATCTACTATATAACATTTTTTAGCTGACGTTCCACGTAGCCGGGTATTCTGTATTTATCGAGAGCATCTAACATGTTGTTAAATTTTACGCTGTTAAAAGCGTTTTTAAAATCGATTGTGGCCACTAATACTATTGGTCTAGAGAAATGGTTTATGTTTCGTGCTAATTGAACACTTTTCAGTACATCTTCGACAGCTCCGATTGTTGATTTGACAGCTCTGAACACATGCGATGTTTCTGATATGTAACCTGCATCATATATTGTAGTAGATATGTGAGGTTTTAGCATCTTTTCCAGCAGTTTCCTTACAGTGGGAAGACACCTATCATCAGCTAATTGTTGTTCATATTTATACGTACATGTGGGTGCTCTGCTGCAAAAATTGTTGGCACTTCTGCAGGGTTTTTACTTATATATCGCCGGAGCTCTTCCCAATCGTCTCGTTTGCAACAATAATAAGCTTTCTTGGGGTGTAGACTTATTACGGTTGGCATTCTTTGAGAAGAGTACACTGCCGTAGTTTACTTGTGTGCCCTTCTGACACTAGTGTTATGTCAGGAATTGTGCCAACGCATCCCAGTCTTGTGCCAGTTAGCGTAGAGTTTCAGAGTTTCCCAAAACTACTCCAATGCCGAAGCCAGGTATCTATATTTACTTGTAAACAAAATAAGTTCGGTCTTATTTGGATTAACCCCAAGTCCATTGTAATGAGCCCACCGCAGGGTGATTCCTAGTAATGATTACAATAGTTCGCTGATTATGGGTAAAACTCTTTCCTTCGTAGACGTAAGAACAGCTCATTGAGAACCAGAATCCATAGAAGAGGGGTTATAACTGCCCCTGTGGAGTGTCTCTCGTGATCTTGTTACTTGGCGTTGACCTAAGGTCGGGGTTAATCACCTGGGAGCGAAGCATGTTTCTAAGCCTGATGATCTTCGGATATGAACCAATATTTTCCAGCGCTGCGGAAATTGATTCAATCCTGGAAAGCTGCCAGCACAAAGTACCTCCTTTGTGCGCCTGAAATTGTGGTTTATCTTCTCTTTTAGAGCTTGAATATCGTAATTATCCAAAATATTTTTTTCTCTCTGGCTGGATTGCCAACCTTGCAGCTGGATAGCCAACTTTGCAGCTGGATAGCCGGTATCCGGTAAAACAGCTATCTGTTTCATCTCTGTTATATACCATACTGATTCATCATTAATTGAATTTTTGAATAAAGCATTAGGTTTGACTATGTCTAATGATCATCTCTGCAAGGTTCGCCGCCGGGTAGCCATCCCAAAATAGCACATTGTCGTGTCTTACAAATGAACACTCGTAGGTGACGAATTCGGTCCTTTTCGTTCATAAGCCAAGTGCTTCATTGAATATTAAAAACATACAATGGTGGACAAAAGTATTTTGACAACACATTGTTATTCAGAAAAAAACGAAGATAAGCAAAAACTTAAGCTAATAACTGAGAATAACATCACGATTAAAATAAACCCTCCTTTGAGTTCGATAACCTTTTGCAAACGCAAAGGATTTGATTGTACCAATCTTTGAATTGTTTCCAATGAAACATCCTTCTAAAGTCCTTCGACCTTGAGAGACAGAGTCGACAGTATTTCACGAAGATCACGATACGTTCTGGGACTGCTTTCATGAGGTAGCGAATGATGATTGTTTTCAGTTTCACAATCAAGAAGAAAACACGATTGCAACGCAGAATACCTTTCATCTGAAATCAATGCGAATTGGTTACAATCGTGATCCTTAAATTTAGTGGTCAGCGAATACTGTGCAATACCCAAACTTATCAAAGTTTCTTAGAATTTATTTTTCAGTGCCCTGCAGCAGCGTATACAGCGAAGCACTTTTTTCGGAAGCAGGTCTTGTATACGAAGACTAGCGAAACCGTTTGTTGCCTCTTAATGCAGAGAAATTGGTATTCATTCATCATAGTTTCCCCTAAGTACAGTACGAGTATTAATTTGTATTTATTTTGTAATAAAAAATAATGATCTTGTTATGTGGATTAAATAAAGTGCCTCTAAAGCTTAAACATGGTTTTTTTTTTTTTAATTCGGTATCCGGCCGGATACTTGTTTATTATCCGGTGTCCGGCTGGATTTTAAATTTAGGCCGGATACCGGGTAGTTACCGGATACCTCCCTGTGATTTGTAAATAGTCATTGCCAAAGCAGAAATGAGTGGAAAATGTTTACGTTATTTCTTAGTTGTATTTTCACTTCTGATGGCAGTCCCTATAACTGGCAATTTTTTTTTTTTTATTTCTCAGGAAGCGCTACCGCAACTTGATTTTGCAAAAAGCACACAAAAAAACACACATTGCTACCATTTTTCCCTCTAATTAAAAGTCATCCATATAATTCGTTACACGAATTTCATGATTTTTGATCCATCCTTGTCGCAGGTGGTCACATTTCTGAACCAAACCCTCCTCATATGACATCACATCTTTCTCAATTTTACACATAGAAATGATTAAATTAAAACAACCATATAAATTTCATGATCCTAGGGTTACCAGGAGGGGTACCTCCCATACAAACCCCCTTTTAAAATAATGTTCTTATTAGAAAAAGTTTTTTGTTTTTTGACTTATAAAAATTTGGACACCATATGTCTCTGACCCATATCCACAAACCATACAAATTTCAAGCCCCGCGGACTACTAGGAGGGGTACCCCCCATACTAACCGGGATCCAAATGAAAGTTTTATTAGAAAAACTTTTTTTTACTATAGACTTGACTATAAGTGCCTAATCCATACCCACAAACCTCATAAATTTCAAGACCCTCGGACTACTATCAGGGGCTCAAAGCTCAAAGTATACTACAAAAAACAAAAAATTTTTAAACAAAAGGTTAAATTAAAGAACAATGCTTCTAAAAATATATATTTTTAGTATTTGTCGTTCTACACACAAGTGAATTACACACTTTGTGAAAATTTCAACTCTCAACCTATTACGGTTCATGAGATAGAGCAGCAGACGGACGGACGGAATTTGTAAGCTTAGTAATAGGGTCCCATTAGCTCCCTATGGGTACGGAACCCTAAAAAGACTAACTTTGGCTATGCCGAAGTTGTAATACTCTTCACGCCCCTGCTAGTAGTCCGAGGGTCTTGAAATTTATGCGGTTTGTGGATATGGATTAGGCACTTATAGTCAAGTCGATAGTAAAAAAAAAAGTTTTTCTAAAAAAAACCTGAAAGTTGGATCCAGGTTTGTAAGTGATCCGAGAGTCTATAATTTTCATGGTTCGTGGATATGGCATGAGTTGGATGACAAACATTTTTGCTTCATATGCGCTCGTTTTTCGACAATACACATATTAGGCAAAGTGGCAAATTTGCATTGTGAATTGCTTGAACGACCAATTGTGTTTGCACTTAGCAAATCAGCTGTTCTCGCAAAGACAACTGCCAGTTGAATGTAAACAAACAATTGAAAATGCCGAAAAAAGTAAATTTACCTCACACCTATTGATTTGCAAAGAAAGTCATAGTGATTACAACGACCGCATACATAACATGCAAATAAAGAACCATACCGCAACAATAATCAAACATGCAAAAATGCATTAAGACAAAATTTTGTACAAATTGAAACAAGCATATTTCACTATTGTTCTTTAGAACTTTTTTGTGGACAGTGCCGCATTCAGGTGTGTGGAGGCCCGGCGCTATGAAGAAAGTCGAGTTTCAAGTAGTAAATATCTTTCAATAATTTTATTTTACATTTCAAAAATTGCATTTTTTCTGTAATCTTAATTACTTTTCTGAGCAAACACGAGTTATGTATAAGCAATGTATTTAATTGAATACAAAAATGTATATATAAGTTCGTTAAGTAGTGCCGTGGTAACCCTGTACAGTCATCTCGCTCACACATGACAATTCAGGGCTGCTTTGCCATAAAAGGATTAAAGCAATTCCTAACACTGAGATGATGACGTGGTTCTTCCTCATTGTCTGGGATTTGCCGTTAAGAGTCAAACGAAAGTCAAGCTCGAAAAAGGCGAGATTATGTTAAGACTGACTGATAGGCAGATCGTTCTTTCTTTTTCGATTCTGCAAGCAAAGTGATCGGATAGGGAAAATAAAATGTTGATTTAGTTCAAATATCTGGTGAACATTGGACGGCGTGATTTAAAAAAAGTCTTGTTGAAAGAATTCGATATAAATTGTGTTAAATATTCTACCACAGCGCATTGGTATATTTTGATAAAAAAGTAATAATATATTGGATATTATTCTTTGATAAAGTTTAATAAATTTTTAATATACTCAATACTATATTGCATTGAAAATAAAAAAAATAATATATTGAATATTATGCCGTATCAAGTTGATAATTTTTTTTTAAAATTTTAATAAATTGAATACTATTTTACATTGATAATTTTTTTAAAATTTTAATATATTGAATACTATGTATATTGTATAGAAAACTAAAGAATTAAAATACATATATTGAATATTATGCCGTATCGCGTTGATAAATTCTTATAAAATTCAAATATATTGAATACATCGGAACATTTTGAATGTATGAATGTATGCTATATTGGTAACATTAAAAAAAAATATAAAAAAAGACTAACTTTGGCTATGTCGCAGTTGTAATACTCTTCACGGAACTTTTATATCTTCTTATTGTGTTATTTTAAGTTTCTATTTTATGTATCATTGTTAAAAAAAAAAAATTAATTAATAGAAATGAAAACAAAATGACTTGTAAAAAAAACTTGGGTATCGAACCTATGAAGTGATCTCACGTACGCATTATCGTGCTTATACTCAACCGACGCCTTAGCACCCTCGGCCATCGACATTATTGTCTGATATAGTCTTAGAAGATGTTTTGAGTATACAGAAAAATTACATTATTGTTTACTTATGCGTAGCATCAATATATTCTCGCTGTTACAGTTTGAGTATCAACAAAGAACATGTATCAACAAGACATTTATATGGTTGATGGATATGGAACACAAACTTATAGTAGCTCTCTAGCCCAAAAAAATTTTAAACTTATAATACTATTCACTCCCGTGAAGAGTATACAAAAATTGTAATACTTTATTGAAAAATGTGCCATATCGCGTTGATAAATTATTATAAAAGTTCAAAAATATAGAATGCTATAACGTATGTTGTGCCATATCGCATTGAATATTATACCATATTGCATTGATAAATTCTTATTGGGAGAAAGATATCTCGTCGTCACAATTTTCAATGGTGTAGGATGTAAGGAATCACTTGACCTGGTTAGCACCCAACCTGAGTTTAGCGGACAACAAGAAAAGTATGTATCATAGCACGAGGCTGCGCACAATGCGTACAAACTTTATCAGAATTATAGCGGTAGTTCCGTTTATTTTCAAGAAGTAAATAATAATAATAACAATTAGAAACAAAATTACAGACTCGGCGGGTACTGTACTTGCGTTTCTCAATACCGCGCTCATTTTAAAGCGATATTAGATAGGATTGATGTTACCAATGCTGACAAACGCCCGGCCTATTTTATTAAACAGTAGCTCTCAACTCTTAGACAGGGAAATATGTCGCTGATAGACTATTATGATGAAGTGGAGAAGAAATTAGCCTTACGGCAACTTTTAACGAAAAATATAGAGATAATGCATGTCTATGTATCCGAATTTAAAAGGTCATTGTATGATGTTCTTTTAAACTGATAGCCTTCCATCAGCACTAGCTCTTGCATAAGTCGAAACAAACAGAGAACGCTAGAGTTTCGCCATATCCTGTGCAAAACATAGTGAGAAATTAAGAAACCAGAGGCAAGCTTCTTTACAAAAGGTAGAGGGTTTCATACCTTCTGGGAAGAAAAGGTAGCCCAAATTTTATAGCAATAGTAAGCGGGGGAATCATTTGAATAACCAGAATAGGTCAGAATCATTAGGGAATGACCCGTCGACGTCACATGTGAGGCAGCTTACTACCTTCAAGCAAAATGATTCGCAGCAATACGAACAACAGAACATACATGCAGTATAGAAGGATTGATAGTGGTAATGTCCACCCGGGACAGCAGTTTAAACGTCGAGAAAACTAAGATAGGAATTTTGGCCCAAGAATTCAACGTATCAACCATTTTCAGCAGAGCCCCGTTGAGGCTTTCCGTGACTACGAAATTGAGGCGGAGAATGAGATAAAAAAAGATGAATTGCAAAAAAATCCATAATGAGACTCTTATTTTTTTAGGGGTACCTCCTTGCTCCCATGGATAAGCCGAACCATAGGTGGGCAAAATAGAGAAATAAAATTACATATGAGTCAGAAATGTAAACTTAGGGTTACTAAAGTGGAAGGACGTTAGTTTTTTAAGGCTACAGTTGGAGACTGTGCTAAATGAAGTAATAGAAATATTCAAGAAAACGATTAAAAATGTGAAGAAGGTATTTGCTGATAATAATGATTCCCTCCACTATAATGCAAACATAAAGGCTACTATGTGTACGAAAAACCAAGATCCAGTATATTCAAAATGGTACTCCTATCCAATGTGTGCAGCAGAATTTGTTAATAAGGACATCTAGATCGCCTTACAATATTCTCGTCTGGGTAGAAGATAAAAAAGGCTGGCTGAATTTGGTAACAAAGAGAAGAGTCTAGTAATCGACTTTAGGAAACTAAACTTGAAGACAATTGATGACAAATATCCGATACCTAACGTAATGGTTATGCTGTCCAACATGGGAGAGACAACTCTTTACCTGATATCTGGATTTCACTAAATTGAACTCTCAGAAAAGGATAGGGAGAAAACAGCTCGTTTCGTTGACAACGGAAAGTACGAATTTTGCAGACTGCCGTTTGAAAAAATGAACCGACAATTTTTCAGAGGGCTATCGATGATGTCATAATTTTTTCTTAGACAGCAGAACAGCATGTAAAAGATATTGAGGGAGGATTAAGGCATTTTAAGAGATTTTCCATGGATAAATCCAATTTCTTCAAAAAGAAGTGGAATACCTGGGATTCAGGAATTGCAGAAGAGGCATTAAAATTTTCCCGGAAAGAATAAATGCCATAAAGAACTTCCCCTTACTCACTTATCTTTTTTCTATTAGATCATATCATCTATATTTATGTTTTGTGTTGTTTGCTGTTCTATATGTGGTATAGGATTGGGATTGCTTGATTATTCTGTATTACTCCTATTTTGTCCAAGTATATAAAAGCTTCCGGGGGAACATATCCACTTTGGAGCATATTAGATAAATATATCTCATCTGTATAGTAAGGGGCTAGAATCAAATTATTTTCTACACAATCAAAACAATTTTAAATATGCTGTCTTAAAATGTTAATTATAAAGTTGTCTATTCTTATGATATTTGCTGTGCTATATAATTGTTTGTTTGAA
Organism: Amiota mariae; assembly: GCA_035041805.1. Taxonomy (NCBI): domain Eukaryota; kingdom Metazoa; phylum Arthropoda; class Insecta; order Diptera; family Drosophilidae; genus Amiota; species Amiota mariae. Next base: position 20,765 of record JAWNKV010000537.1, on the reverse strand, counting down.
TAAAATTTCTTGTAATCGCTTTCCGGTGTTCTATACATTGCTGTGCATACGTCTTCTTTCAAATATTCGCAATCTCTCCATATATGATGACGAAATTAAGAACCATATTAAATAGGCATAAGTTATAATGGGACGAACTAAAGCCTGATACATTATAATCTTCACCTTTATTTGTATATGCTTCGAGTGGAACATATATTTATATATAAAGAGTGCTTTATTTGCTTTCACCAATTGTTGCTTTATGTGTTTATCAAAATACAGAAACTTGTCAGGAAACACTCCATGTCTTTAATTACGTCTCCGTTTGGGTCAGATCTGATGCTACATTTTTTCCAGTTTTTACGAATATTACTGCTGCATTTATTTACAGGAGGCTGGAACAGTATTTTTTCACATTTCTCTGTATTGATTTTTTAATGCCAGTTGGTTGTATAGCGTTTCACCATATCAAATTTTTCTTGTAGATTGTGATCAATTTCTTCTATGGTTTTGCCTGTGCTGTAAGTTACGATATCATCCGCAAATGCAATAATGTTGTCAATTTCCTTTAAACGATCGTGTATATAAATGTGGGAATCGTACGTATAACAAGAAATGCAACAACATTAACAACAACGATAATAAGAACAACAAGATGATGACAACAACAGGAACGACGATAGCAACAAAAGACGTGTGTAGCGCCAACGACGTAAGAGACAACGACGTGTCGTGCCAACAGCGACGACTAAGGACTGCAACAACTAGATGAAGCTGAAATAGAGAGAGCGACAGCGAAGACCAAGTAGCGACGTTATGACAAAGAGGCGATCAACGAGAGAGATGAAAAAGAAAGACGTATTTGATTTGATGTGTTGTGATTTGAGTTCAACATTTACATTTTATATTTATCTAAGGCTTAACTATAATTGAACTACTTAATTATAAATAAAACTACTTAATATATAATTAAAACCTACATTTTGGGGGCTCAACCGCGACTTTAAAGTGATTGTAAAACAAAGACGAATAATATCGAGAGAATATATAAAAATATATTTTTTTCTGCAACAAAAAGTGTGAAAATGTCATGCTTAAACTAGGTAATTGCACTAAAATTAAAAAGGGCACCCAAAGCAAGCATTTGTGCTTTTCATAAATACATCTTTGAGGAGGCGGGAGACCGAAATAACAAGAAAAGATTGAGGGAGTTCGGTGGATTTAATTTTGACGAGAAAGACGCAGATTACGAAACTAAAAATGAATATCTACAAAAAAATCTAACGAAACGTGATTTAGTATCCATCTGCATTTTTCTAGGCATAGCATATGATGTCGAAGACGATGGAATGCATATTTTCCGCAATTTGATCGCCAACAAGCTTCTAGAAGAAATCATAATTGATGCCAACGAAATTGATGATGCGTAACAACATCGAACGGCGACATGCAAACCGTTAGGCACAAAGAACAAACGCAAACAGTACAAGTAACATAAAATAAAAAAGAAACAGTTACACAGAGTCTAGACGGACAGGCACCACGCTTTGTCATGAGTTTTCGCGACATAGAAGACTCATTGAGAGTATTTGATGCAAGCGATACAAAAACTGTTGAAGAGTGGGTAACGGAGTTTGAAGAACAGGCACTGTTGATGTGCTGCAGCGACATGCAAAGACTAATATTTGCAAAGAAAGCGTTGAAAGGGATTGCAAAGTCGTTTGTGCTGAGCGAAAGAGGATTAAATTTGTGGAAAAAATTGAAGATCGCACTTTTGAGCGAATTTAAGTCGACAGCTAGCAGCAAACAAATTCATGCGCAGTTGTGTAAGTGTAAACCACAAAGTAATGAAGGCGCGTTGAAATACTATTATAGAATGAAAGATATTGCGGCGCAGGGTAATGTGGAAGTCGATGCACTTATGCAATATGTTATCGGTGGCGTCGACGAATTCACGACAAACAAAACAATTTTGTATGGCGCAAAAAACATGTGATTTTAAGAGCAAATTAAAATATTACGAATCTATTTGCAAGACAAGCAACAAAAACAGTGATCAGTTCACCCTGTGTTTTTCTGGAGCAACAAATCTTCATTGTGTGATTCCAGACGTCACAGTTACATTTTGGAAGTCAACCTACCTTGCTATCGAAAAATTTCGTCATTAAAAGCTTGGAGTGAAATTAAAGTTGGTGATAGAATGCATTGCATTTACGCAGACTGTGCGGAAGAAGGATGTTCCCCGTGAGGTAGCGCAATGGATTTTGCATTTGGAAAATTTTGATTTCGAGATTGAACATCGTGCTGGGGAAAGAATAAAGCATGTCGATTGCCTTAGTCGGTATCCTACAAACGTTCTTACTGTAACAACAGAAATATCAGCGCGTCTTAAATTGGCTCAGCAAAAAGATTCGTATATTCAAGCTGTAATTGACATACTTAAGGGTCGTCCTTATGAAGGGCTGAAATTGAAGGGTGGCGTTGTTTATAAGAACGTTAATGGAAACAATTTGGTAGTTTTTCCGAAGTCAATGGAGCATGAAATAATAATAATGGATAATGGTTGTACGCGTTAGGATAAGCCTTTGAGCACTGCGACCAACTTGATCTATTGTGCGCTTTTTTACTTAAATATTTAGTATACCGAGGAATCGAACCAGCTCCTTCGGAGGGAGCATTAGAAGGTCTTCATCTTCTAGTAGATATGAACCTAGTATTTTGTGTCTCCTGTAGCCTAGTGCATCACAGTTGGTGATTACGTGTTCCATAGACTCTACCTCATCACTGCAGTATCTGCAAATACTTATGCTAGATATTCTTATTTTATGTAGTTTATTGCAGGCGAAGTGGCCTGTTAGTGCTCCGGAGAGTAATCTAAGACTCTTCTTGTTTAGTGTGAGAACGATGTTTGCTCTATTGGCATCAAAGTTCAGGAATTTTTTGGAGTGATTGAGACCATCAATGTTACTGCAGTATTCACAAATTTGTTGTTGGATCCAACCTTGATCTCTCGCCAAATCTTTGGAACATATCCCAATATAAAACTTGATCTGAAGAAAGTAGAGGTGGAAATATACCATCAGGTCCGGGTGATTTGAAGAGTTTAAACGAATTGATTGCCCATTCTACCCTTTCAAAATTTACTATTCTATAGATAGTAGAGTTTCTTGCACTGTAGTAATTGTATGCTGACACCCCTTGATCGTTATCGCTGGTTGTGTTAAGCCGACGTTCCGGGAAATGGGTTTTAAGGAGAAGCTCTAGTGTACCCTTAAAAGTGTTTGTGAAAGTACCATTCGGTGCCTTTAGTGTGCCAATTGGGTTAGTTAGACCTTTGGACAACGAAATAATAAGTGAGGCGCATAGAACTGGACATTATGCAGCGCAGAAAACAATACATGCTTTACAACAACAATTTTGGATTCCGCATGTTGAAAGGAAAGTCATACGAGTAACCAACGCCTGTGTAAGCTGCATAATTCACAACAAAAAGTTGGGCAAGCAAGAGGGACTGTTGTGCTGTATTGAGAAAGGTAACATACGCTGCATATAGACCATTTGGGGCCTATGGTTTCAACTGCCAAACGATATAAGTATATATTTGCGATGGTGGATGCCTTTCTGAAGTTTGTGTGGTTTTTCACTACAAGAACCACAGGTAGCGATGAGGTTATAAAGAAGCTGGAGGAGTGGTCAAGTATGTTTGGCTATCCGACTCGTATTGTGAGTAACAGAGGAGCTGCGTTTACCTCAACTGCGTTTGAAGAATTCATGAAGGTGGTAGATCATGTGTGGACTACAACTGGTATTCCAAGGGGCAACGGGCAAATAGAACTCGTCAACAGGTCGATTTTATTGATCATATGCATAACTATCCACGGAAAACTCATCGAAGTGGTACAGGTTTGTACCGCAAGTACAAAGGGCTATAAATTCACACATTCACTGCTCGACGAAGAGATCGCCGTTCGAATTGATGTTTGGGGGCAAGATGCAACACAAAGTCAGTGACAAGATTCTTTCTTTGTTGGCTGAGGAGGTGGTAGCAGAGTTTGACAAGGAAAGACAAAATATGCGTGAAGAGGCTAAGAATCAAATACTTCAGGCGCAAGAAGTGTACTCGTATAAGGCAAACTACGATAAAAAAAAAAACGCAAAAGTGGTCTGGGGTACAAAGAAGGTGATTTGATGGCCATTAAACGCACTCAATTTGTCGCAGGGAGAACGCTGGCGAGTGGTATTGTGGTGCTTATGAGGTCATAAGGGTAAAGCGTAATAATCGCTACGACGTTAGAAAAGCAGCGCATGTGGATGGTCCCACAGCCACGTCAACAAGTTCTGAATTTATGAAGTTGTGGAGGTGTGTCGAGAATAATCAGGATTTGTTGTCGTCTGGGTCAGACTCGGATGATCAGGATGACCGAATGTGAGAAGGGTTTGTGTGAAGCTCAGAAGGTCGACAAGTTGAATGTTGTCAAGTTGTGTTGTACGTATTCTGTTTCGTTTTATTATTTTCGATATTTTATTATATTCATAATTTTGTTATTTCATAAATTAGTGTTTAAGTGTATTATTTTTATTTCATTTAAATAAACTAATTTTACATGTAGTTAATATTAATGGATTATAAAACTAGTAAAAAGAGGATTAACTTTGGCTGTGGCAAAGTTTTAATACTCTTCGTGCACCTTTTAGATCTTCTGAATATTGTTCTAAGGTCATGATTGTATGGGAGGTACCCCTTCTAGTGGTTCGATTCGGAAAATTCCCCAAATGCATTGCGTATAGTGAAAATCTAAAATTCCACTCTCTTACTCAAAAACTGAGGGACTAGTTTGCATACATACAGACAGAAAGACGTGCATGGATAAGTCAACTCAGCTCGTCGCGCTGATCAAGAATATAAATAATTTATTGGGTCTCCTTCTGTTACAAAATTCATGACAAACTTATAATAATATTCATTGAGGTGAATCCAAACTGAGCGATTCCGTGAGTTGCCTGGTGGCTTCCCTCGATGGAACGGTAAAAACATATACAGCGCTTTCTCCTGGAACGTCAAAAAATGCAGTCACAAAAACAGAGTCAAATGACTCACGGGCCTTTCAGTTATTCTTTATTTCTTTTCATCACTTAGTCTAACAATTCATGTTGTTCAATGTTTATAGCTAAACAGACGATAATCAAAAAGAGCTAAAGAGTGTAAAATAAGTAATAAAATAACTGAACTGCTTCCAAAATAACAATAACATAGATAAAGATAACTAAAGTTTAAGAGAATTCAAAGATTACCAAAATTATAAAATTCAAGAGAATTATTAACTAAACCAAACTATGTAATTTAAACATTTCTGCGCAGTTGTCGCTGCGTGAAAAGTATAAAAACATAAACACATAAGTGAATGTCAACAAAACGGATATAGCATACGGTATAAGGACGGACACCAATCGAGGATGAAGCAACGAATAAAATATGTTCTTACTTATGCCTAAGCATAATTAGTGGAGGGCAGAAAGAAACATGCATTCGAAGCGAAAGAACGATATTTTTTGAATGTTAAAAAAGCTGTTGTTAACATCATTCTGTAAAGTGCATGTGACTAGTCTGTATACTTTGTATTTGTTTAGGGGCTTCTCCGAGTAATTCTGACTATTTAAAATTTTTCTTCAAAATCTGGTTTTTCCCCTAAGTTGGCAAGCCTGATTTTATCTTATATGTATTTGCAAATGTATTCAATTCATCTATCAATTGATGGCACAATATTTTTGAAAATTGATAATTTTTCACAAAAAGTGGTCCGACATTGAAAATGGATTATTATGATTACGCAAAGATTTTAACACATTTCCATTTTTCATAATTTTCATTATATTCCAATATTCCGCGAGAAATCTGTAAATCGAAAGATTATCCACTTTACAGAGCGATAACAGTGCACGCAAATTAAAATTTTTGTATTCTAACAAATTTACACCTGCTGCAGATTACAAGAAAACAAACAGTTGTCATCAGAAGATATTTTCTTGTCATCGCTGTAAGATTAGGTTGGTAAGCCTAATATTTAATACAGGACTTAATATACAAGTTTTACGTGAGACGAATATATAATAGGTTGGTGGAAACGTAACTTCTTTAAATTTGAATTTACTGTATTTCTATCAAAAGGGTTATTCTGCGGCGAACGCTCATTAAAAAATGTATGCACATCATGGAGAAGGTACTTTATTAGAACGATCAGTAAGAACATGTTTTGCGAGATTTCGTTCGAGATATTTTTTTATGTCTAACTACTTTCTATTCCACGCCACATTGGGGTCCATTAAACACCAGACAAGACTGGGTATCGACCACAAGTCACATCGGTACTGAACTACTGGAGTTAGTAGACATACAATACATACGGCTACAGATCAAACTTCATCAGATATTTATACTAATCATCATTCACTATAAAGATACATTTAAAATAAAGTTTGCGAAATTAAGTTAAACAGTTAATATAATGCTATATGTTAAGGAGAGTTAATAGATTAGATTTTAACTGATCGGAAGAAATAGAATTAGATACAAGGTCATAGTATAAATTGTATGATTGACATAAAACATGCTGTAAATGAGTAGTCTTACATGTACCAACAAGTAAAGGAGAATAATTCCTTGTAACCCGAGAAGGAACATTAAAATTAATACTACCAAGCAAGGAAGGGGAAAAGATGCTGCCTACAATTAGATTGTGCAAGAATGTGACACCAAGAGTCGTTATACGACTGGATAATTTTGGGAGGCGGATTAATCTAAGATGGCTTTGGTAAGATGGAAGGTTTATGTTAGGATCCCAGTGTAAGTGACGCAGTGTAAAAAGCAAGAATTGCTTTTGAACGTTTAGTGTATCCTGTAATACCTCTAGCATTACAGATGATACTAGATATTTGCGACTCAAAATGCAGCTTTGTATCCAATAACACACCCAGAGTGTGATCATTAATGTGGTAGCTTTTTACAATTACATATTTAGGGTAAAAGGACTTAATTTTACATTAGTCAAAATTAAGCGAAAGATGATTTTTGGCGCACCACTGAGATAAGGAATCAAGATCTTCTTGAGGAAAAATTTGTTGGACAGGAGATAGAATAGATAAGCATAACTTAACATCATCAGAGCATATTATCAGCATACGTTAGAATGTTTTATGGCAGATGGCAAATCGTTTATAAAAATATTGAATAATAATGGGCCAAGGTGGCTACCCTGAGGGAAACCAGAAGTTACACGAATAGTCTTAGATATAGCTGTTTTAAAAATAACTCTTTAGGTTCTGGAAGTTATATAGGATGTAATCCAGCTAGCTAAATTGGGAGGAAAACCAAAGGTATTCAGTTTATTGAGGAGTACAAAGTGACAAACACTTTCAAAAACTTTGCTGAAATCTGTGTAAATGGCAAACATTTGATGTTGTTCTGAAAAACTACAATTGACCAAAGTTAATTCTAACTAGATGGCCCGGCCAACTTCCTTGTGCGGCCGACATAATCGACCGCATTCTAGAAATAAACATTTGTTTTTTTTAAGTGCTAATAACTTCTCTGTAAACAATGTTCTTTGTGAAAACTCTACTACCACTTGATAAATGGCCCTGATCTGATGTCTCAGAAATATAAGATCGCAATTCATTGAATGATCGAACTCTAACATACAATTGTCCGTGACTAAACACAGGCTGTCCCAATAAAATTCAAACTTTTTGAAACGTTTGACCTTGGGATTTATTTATAGTCATCGCAAGAGCTGTAGTGACTGGAAATTGAGTTTTTTGAAATTTGAACGGTAAAAGAATTCCCGAATAAGTCAAATGAATACGGGGAATTAAAATTCGAATATTATGCGCTACACCTGTTAACACCTCGCAATCTATTGAGTTGCGGAGCATTCGTTTTACGTGCATGCGAGTTCCGTTAACTAATGATTTTCCTGTATTTAAATTCTGTATTAATAATAAAAAAACAGTTTCCTTTTAAAATCATTTTGCAGGGAGGCAGACCACACTAACTGATACCGTATTCAAAAACTCAATAGGAAAATTGTTATGTTCAAGTCCATCATCACTGACAATTTTATCAAAGCTGTAGTAAGCATACTCCTCTCCAGGCATTCTAATTAAGGCTTTTAAATTTATAAATGAAGGGCCCTCATATTTCCAGTTAAAGTGACATGATGAAAGTTTCAAAATTCAGACCACGATGTAATACAATTTTCTATGAGGGTAACACGTGAACCATGAGGAACAACTTGCAAGATTTGTCTAAAATCACCGAATATCAAAATTGTTTTCCTCCCAAATAATTTTTCTCTATTCTCTCCCGAACTCAAGTCTCTCAGCAATCTATCAATTAATTTCATAGCATAAAGAGGACACATTGAAATTTCGTCGCTTATAATCAGTGACGCAGAATTGAGGAATCTACCTTTACTACTGTTACGACAGATATTTTTTAATAATGGAATTGGTAATTTGAACACATTGTGTAAGGTCCTCCCATCGATCAAGAGAGAAGAAGCGATACCGCTGAAAGCTGTGGGTATACAACGAAGATTTAATGAATTTAGTTTACGAATGATTGCTGTTTGGACATAAGTTTTCCCACAAGCTGAGTGAGCCGTTAAACAAAATACATTGCTACCAGTATCATGGTTCAAAACTTCTCGTAAAACACCTTTCAATTGGTACATTTCTTAAAAAAATTGGTTCAGTTGTTTAAGCAGGAAAAGGTTCACAAATCAATGTTTGCCGGACTCGTACACGGAGGGTTCCGTACCATCGTACAAGATTTTTTGCTTAAAATATTAAATTATGTGGATATTTAACAGCGTAAAAGTATGCTACAATTACAGCTTAAAAGTATACCAAAAAAAAAAAAAAAGAAAATGTTAAAAAAAAAGGTTAAATTAAAGAACAATGTATTTTTTTAGTATCTGGCGTGAATTACACACTCTGTGAAAATTTCAACTCTCTACCTATTACGGTTCATGAGATAGAGCAGGAGACGGACGGACGGACATCGTAAGCTTAGTAATAGGGTCCCGTTAGCTCCTTATGGGTACGGAACCCTGAAAATTAACAGTCTGCGAAACTCGTAAACGACGCAATCATGCCCATACACACACTCACACCTACACATAAACTTATGACTGCTTTGACTATTTCATTCTTGATTTTTTTTATTCTTCATGTGCAAAATATTTTGTATAGTACATCTCTGCTGTGTAGAGGTGTGTTCAAAAAATAAGGTGAATTTTCAAATTTCGCGGGCTACGTACATTCTACTTTCGATTATTACTTTTTTTTTTTTTTTTTGGTACACTCATCTCGAAGATATGTTCACGGTTTTAGCCATATAGCATGTTTAGTTTGTTTGTGAGAGGCATAAAGAAGACAAGTGTTTTGCATGTTCGGTGATTTTCTGCTATCGAAAATGGATCAAAGAAGTTGCATCAAATTTTGTGTAAAAAATGGAATTAAGTACTCAAAAACACTTGAAATGTTGACAGTGGCATACGGTGAGAGTACTCTGAGTCAAAAAAATGTTTACAAGTGGTACAAGCTTTTCACAGAAGATCGAGAAGATGTGAATGACGACGCTCGCTCTGGACGCCCCAGCACATCAACAACCGATGAAAATCTTGAGAAAGTGAAGCAAATTGTTATGGAGAATCGTCGAATCACAATTAGAGAAGTTGCTGAGTATGTCGGCATATCGGTTGGCTCATGCTATGCAAACTTTTCGGAAATTTTGGGCATGAAGCGTGTGGCAGCGAAGTTCGTTCCAAAATTGCTGAATTTTGACCAAAAACAACGTCGCATAAGCATCGCTCAGGAATTGTTGAATGACGTCAATGATGATCTAGAATCATGGGTATATGGTTTTGACATCGAAACTAAAGCCCAATCATCCCAATGGAAGAGTCCAGGAGAGCCAAGACCAAAAAAGCACGCCAAGTTCGATCAAATGTCAAGGTTTTCTCACTGTTTTCTGCGATTACCATGGCGTAGTGCATCAGGAGTTCTTACCACAAGGTCGTACGGTAAATAAAGAGTATTACCTTGAAGCTATGCGCCGTTTGCGTGAAGCAATACGAAAAAAAAGCCCGGAATTGTGGAAAAAAAATTCATGGCTTTTGCATCATGATAAGGCACCTGCTCACTCTTCTTTGCTTGTGAGAGATTATTTGGCCAAAAACAACACCGTTATCATGCCTCAGCTACCGTATTCACCAGATTTGGCCACCTGCGACTTTTTCCTGTTCCCAAGATTGAAGAGACCCATGAAGGGACGGCGTTTTGTGATGATTGTGGAGATAAAAATCGAATCGCTGAGAGAGCTCAAGGACATACCAAAAAGAGCATCTCAGAACTGCTTCGAGGACTGGAAAAAACGCTGGAAATTGATGAATAAATAAATATTTTTTGAGAAAAATGAAAATTCACCTTATTTTTTGAACATACATCAGCTTCATGCAACTGATAAGCGTACCGTAATCGAACAGAAGAGAGAGGCACACAAACCTCTCTATTCTCTTATTCTACTGCATTCACAACATCAACGGCTGTTGTTGTTGTTGTTGTTGGAAAGAGGTTATCTTTAATACCTTTTTACACCTAAGCCTCTGGTTTAATTATATAGATAAGTTGGTTGTAGTCGAACGCTTCTTGGTGAAATTGTGTTGTGAAGTACTTAATAAAGGAAGAACGAAATGCTGCACCTGATCGGTGATAATATGTTTCGGAATAATGCAGAGTTTAGCTATTCTTCGGTAATTTGATATATTAGCTTTACTGCCTTTTTTGTGGAGTGGGATAATATAGGACTGCTTCCAAATATTAGGTAATACAGAGGTATTCAGAGATAAGTCAAACATTTTGCAGATTGGTCTAAGTAAAGCATCAGCACATCGCTTTAGAATACAATTAGGTACATCATCTGGTCCCGTTAAAAACGTTAATTTAGAAGATTTTAAATATTGTAATACTGTATCACAATCAATAACTGGCATATTAAACTGAGGAATGTGATATGGATATGGACTATCACAATCATTATTGAAAAGTGGAAAAAGTTCGAAAAAAGATTGGAAATTTCTCAATCGCTGCAACATTCAACACCATTTAGTTTCATACAGGATGGGAATATATCGAACCTGCGCTTCGTGTTAATAAAGTTATTCAAATTTTTAGGATTCTTCTAATATCCTTTTTGACATGTGTCACGTATGTCTGATAGCAGAAATTGTTTAGGTGTTGAAAATTATAGCGGGATATAACGTATTTGGTATAATCAACAGACATACCGGACCTTTTAATTTTTTTAAATGGTTTATTTTTAAAAATTTTTAATTTAATTAAACTACGAAAAAACCAAGGTTTTTTTGAAGAAGAAAACACGTATTGATGTAGGAAGCAAATTAGAAGGATTATTGGAAGGAATTCAAACCCGTTCAGAATGATGTTTAGTTCCAAAGTCGGATGATAAGGAGTGGAAAAAGAATTACTTCGAAACAAGGAAACATCATTTATGCTGTCGGTAAAGACCAAATTTCAAATTCGGTTAATGTTATCAGCTATGTAGTTTACTTGCTGAAGCGCAAGATCCAGCAATGAGTCGACAAACTTATGGCTTACTGATGATATTACAGAGTTAGAATTATCAGAGGCTGTCCAAGAAATATTTGGAAGATTAAAATCTCAAATGATTAAGAACTTGTCAGTATCTTTGATAAAAAAAAAACTTTCTTAATAGCTGTGATAGGTAAACAGATTCATCAGAGGCAGGTGGAATATAGGAGCATGTAAGAAATAAATTAGAATTGGCAAATTAAATCTTTACACAAATAAACTCAATGTCATCGTTATTATCAATAGACACCAAGTCAGAAGAGAAAGAAGATCTGACAGAAATCAGAGCTCAGCCACCAACGCGATCAAATCGATCTTTCCTAAACGTTTAGTAATTATTGTTAAACAATTCAGAACATCTAGACAAATGCATGTTTCTACAAACAAATATAATTATATGAATGAAAAAAGAAACTATTTGTGAATAGTCTATTCAGTTTACAGTTTAAACCTTTGACATACTGAAAATGTATGATCAAACTGAGATTAGATGGATCCATAGGAAGGGCTGCTTGAGGGTGACAAGAAATCAGTTTTTTGTAGAATTTGTAGGGTGGAGTTTGGCAATGTCAACAGTATTTGCACGTTTTCTAAAATTATATTCGTGAAGAACACAGCCGGCCGGTCAAAAGTTAGTTACAGTTCATTACTGTATTCTGGGGGAACGGATATTTTAAAACAGATGCATAAGAATTCTTATGATAGTTCACCGGTAGCTCCAACTGCCCCATAGGTGTAGGAGAAGTAGGTGTAGGTATAGAAATATTAAGGGTAGGTATGGAAATAGTGGGGGTTGATGGAAGTGGTATGTTTACAGATGCCAAAGAAGTTTTTGATTTGGGCGAATGACGCCGTTTTCGATTAGGCGGTATATCAAAAGATTTAATATCTTTAAAAGACTTATCATAAGTTGTGAACTTATCGTTCAAGCGCCTAAAGTCTTTCGCTAGATCGTTGTAAGCTGTATGCATTAACGTAATAGATTTACGAAAATATATCTCATCAGACCGGCAATTAGGACAAGACCAACGAAGGCCGATATTTTGATCGATAATATCGGCAATTCTTCCATTTATATCCGCACAAGTAACATGGGCAGCATTATCACACAACCAACATGCTAAAGTGCGGCATTTAAGGGTAAATGATTTCTTCTTATTCTTCAGAATACATTGAATTTTAGATTAAAAAAATTTAATTAATTAATATATAATTAAAAAACAAAAATAAAATTTTAAAGAAAAATACACACTTTTCACAGGTACTGTACTAAGTGTAGGAGCAAATTTAAACAAAATCCAGTTCGAGAGCGAAATAAAAAATAACAAAAAGCACAGAAACAAAACCAAGAATTTATAAATGCTAAAAATTAAAATGAGCAATGCACAATCATTAAAAAAATAAGTTGATACGTAATTATGATTTCTACAATCAAAATATTTTGCGCAAATTAATTTTAAATCTCACAGCACAAAAGAAAAAAAAAAATGTATTAGAGGGAGAAAGAATGATAGAACATTAGAGAAGCAAAAGTACATACAAACCAAATATAACAAAAAAATTTACTTACAACGTTGAAGCACTGAAAAAGCACCAAATTGCACAGAGCAAAACCAAAGATTAAATAAATGATAATAATTAAATAATTTGTATTTACAAAACTAAATAAATGGAAACGATCGATGCACAATCATTTCAAAAATACATCTTTAAAAATTACATTTTCTATGATCAAAACTATTCACAAAAATTAGTAAATATTAATCACATAGCACAATAGAAACACATCCATTTCAATTCACAGTGCACAAGTTCGATGTGAAAGACGCGCCTCGATCTGGTCGACCTTGCACCGAGAAAGGATACCAAATTATTGAAAAAGTAAAGAATGACCGGCACGAAAGTACTCGTGACATCGTTAAGGATCTTGGTATCCACCATACAACAGTTTTAGACCATTTAAAAAAAGCCGGCTATGCAAAAAAGCTGGATGTTTCGGTACCACACAATTAGACAGCGTTGAAGGAAAAACGACCGCAATTGGCTAACAGAAAGGGCATAATCTTCCACCACGTCAACGCTAGACCAAACAAAATTTTGATGACTCCGCAAAAATTGAGGGAAATCGACTAGGAAGTGTTAATGCACCACCACATAATCCAAGCCTGGCACCATCAGATTGCCATTTATTCCACTCCATGCAGAATTATCTTGATGGTGTAACAATAAATTCCCTAAATGAATGCGAAACGGTATTGCGCCAGTTTTTAGATCGGAAACCCCAAAATTTCTACAAACAATGGCTTATAGTCTTATCCGAAACATGGCAAAAGGTTATTAACAACAATCGAAAATATTTTATTAATTATTATTATATGAAAAAAATTGTTTAAACATGAATCTTATTTTCGGAAGTTACTTTTCCACCAAACCAATATTATATATAAGTACCTGTATAATATATAGAATAGTAATATGTGAAAGAAAAAAAGCACAAAATATAACTAACGTATTGAAATGTCGGAGGATCACATTTATGTTCAATAGTAAATTGAAAGTGGTGTTTACACTTTGTCCAAGCGTCACAAGGACAGAAGTTAAATTTGGAACATTACTTCTGCTGACTTGCTGTGCTTCAGAACTGGCCTAGAAGAACGATTAAATCTAAACCTGTAAATCTCATTACCAAATGATTTAGACGATGCTGTTGTGTGCTCGCAGTATTTACGTTGCTGCTGCCCTTGCATCCTCCAATCGGTCTCCTCTTGTGCCCTCCGCTTCAGCCCAAGAGGATCCTTTGTAGAAGATATATGCGCACACGTAACATCTTGGATAAAATTGCCTAGCGCAGAGAAAAACCATCTCGTCGAAGAAAGACCTCATTATTTCGATGACTTGTTGCTAAATGCTGATCCAAGTAAATCTTCAGACTTCAACCTGTAGAGAGCTACACGTTGTGTCAAACAGCAACCACCACGTTTTGCACCCCTTCTGGACACGAATAACCTCTGGTGCCGGTCAGACATTGCCAAAGCTACAGCTTTCACTCTAAGCTTTAGATCTCTCCCAGAGGTTCACACCCCATCAGCTTGCAGCTTCTGCCGATGTCACCTGCACCATGGCTCGTTTTCAAGACCCAAATGGATGGAATGGAGGTGGATCAATTAAAGCGCTCAAACTGAAGAAAACTCCAAGGTACGGTGGTATCGATGGCAGAGTGGCAAGGGTCCTCCCGCATAAGGGTTGTTGTTCCTGGTATTACTCTTCAATGCGATCTTGAAGCCTGGAAAGCCGGGAAACCTTGTCGCGTCTTATAGAAGCTTGCTGTCAGTGTTCTCTGAAATATTTTAAAGAATATTTCTTATTAGATTACAGATGATATTGGGCCTCCAGAATGCCATTCCAAATCATCAATTTGGTTTTAGGAAACACCATGGTACCACGGAGCAAGTTCACTGAGTTGTTCACCACTTTTTATCTGCACTTGAGGGCAAGCACTTCTGCGTTGGCACTTTTGTGGACATCGAACAAGCGTTCGATCTTACCATCTGTTTTATTTTATAGCTGTGGAATCTTTTTTATCTAACAGAACCTGTTGAGTACATTGTAGAGCTGGCGACGTGTGGGATTTATTAATCAAACATCCAAAAGGTGTGTTCAGCGTTGTTGTCACCAGCAGCCAAACCAAAGGTGTCAAAAAAGTTTTGAAATGTAAGTATTTACGGATCGAAAGAGTGGTATTTTATGCGCTTTCTAATTGCAATACAAGTACCGCCATGAGCTTTTCCATCTGGGTGATTTGTCTTGTAAACTGCGTAGCCCGGTATCGAAAAGTGAGATGGGTGGTGCAGATTAGGATCACATCAACTTCTTTGTCATCTAGATATTTGATAAGTTCTAGTTTGTGCTACGGAACACCATTTGCGTTCAAGAGAGTTTCATTTATCCAAAATTTTAATTTAGATATTCATCATCTCTTGGAACGTATTTTGCAACATTAACATAGACTGATGAAGGGTTTGAACCAAATTCAGTATCATTGTTTCAGTGGAACTTTGTATTTGCATCACTGGTTCGCTACACACATTTTGTTTTGATTTATTTTGCAACATTTGCTTATTTAGTTGAAAAGTGTTTGGTTCGGGCTTAAGCTTGTTCTTATAGTGGCACTGTACTGCTGATAGTCTGAACGTAAGACATTGGCATAAGACAGGCTTTGATAGTGGACGCAAGTCTATTGGAGTCGCTGCACGGATAGGTTCAAGTCTGGACCTAACTGTACCTCTTTGATATTACAATCGGCTTTTTAATTTATTATACACAGGACAGCCTCTGTAATTATAATTAGCAGTGCGATTTCCGGCACAATTTCTGACATTTTTAACTTTGCGTTATCACGGCTGAGTATACAGTTTGCTGTTTTGTGTAAGTCTCCACATGCTACACAAACTGAGCATAAGGTACAGTAAGTTTTGGTATGACTGAATTCCTGGAAGTTTGTACGAGTACATTGCACAGGTTTAGCTCGCTTGTGATGTTTCTCTACTGTCACCCTACGATGAAGTAGTTATTGGAGATTATATATGGAGTGAACATCGTTTTTGAGTGGGCGCTGCGAAAGTGGTGCCAATTCAACTTTAAACAAAGGCTGTAGTATTTTATTTTCATTTTATATATATATAGCCACCTTGACTTCGAAACCATCTTCTGCCAGAGCAATTTTTATATATTGTATTTACAGTCAACTATGAAATCAATACCACAATCAGGCCTTCGCTTCTTTTAAGTTGATAGGTGTAATACGAAATGTAGTTATTGCTTACTAATTTGATTCCCTTTATTTCTTTGATATTGTCCTTGGTTAAACGAACAATGGGGAAAATATGGAAATGCTATATACTAGTTTGTTCGAGATTTCCTCACGAATATATATCGGAGGAGATTTTGGAGACTTCGCTTTTTTCTGGGTTCCTTCAACATTCTGAATGGGAACTCTCTCTTACAAGTAGTGCAAATATATTTCCATCCAAAAGTGTATCTTAGCAGGATTGCTTTTCTGCGGGCTAAGATTTTTTTTTTTTGTATTTGAATATAGCGGTCAATGCCTGTTTGCACTGCAGTTTTGTTTTTTAGCTTCCCGCTATATAGTTTTTGATTTTCACCAAGTGCTGCTGTAGATGTTTTAGCGCTACTTGCTTTCACTATGATTGCCGAATTTATTTTATTTAGCGGGTTTACCGTTTCTGTCAAAGCAACAGATGAACTTGTTGTTGTGTTGATCTGTGTCAGAACTAGTATCATCCATTGCATACCCCACGGCTCAGGCGAATTTTGTCCTCTTGGGAGTAGCAAAACAGGAGAGCATGTTTTAGCTCGCTGCTCATTTGGAGTTTACTCCAAGAGTTTAATTTACAAGCAAATCGTTGCTCCTTCGTGGAAATGTGGAATTCAGCAATGGGGTACATCAAGCCCTTCAAATCGCAAGCAAATACAGGTCTTCGAAAATAGGACCCTCAGGACAAGCCATGGTTCGTCAGGAACTGAACGCTTCACAACAACCTCAGCATGCCTACAGTTTTCCAGGAAATAAACTTCTACATCAGCCGATACAATTACAGCTTTCTCTCCCACCCAATTGCTCGCGCAAAGTCACCAAGAACGGCGGTGATTGAAAGGCGATTAAAAAAGGTTCACACAAACAATGTGTTAACATCACTCAATAAATAAAAACCTACTTTAAACTGATTTTAAATCATGGTAGCTAGTGTTCTTATTTTTCTAAGTGGTTTAAGAATTTATTTGTTAATCCACTTCTAATAATAATAATAATAATAAATCAATCTCTGTAACTTCTTATATTCCTTACAACAATATTTCATAGCTTTAAGTGTAGTTAATGTTTCTAATAAATAATATTACAAAAAAAAAAGAACAAAAAGAGCATAAATGACCCAAATCAGCTACATTCAGTTCACCTAGCCTGCAGTGTGATCATGAGTCCCGTAGGCAGCGAAGGGTGATGGTATTAATCGATGATGGCGATATCTCATGCGAGAGGACGTGATAGAACTTATTATGCATAAAACTCGGAAAGGATCGTATAGGGCATAGTAAGTAATATGTGAATAGATGATTCAAGGCTAAAGGGACAAAATTTCTGGTAGGATGACTAGGAATAGAAAAGTTTAGCTGATTTGATAGGTCAGGAAGATCAATTTTTATGAGCTTCTAAGGAAAGTGAATCAAGAGCTATCCCACGATGCACCAAAGATGGAGGACTGATAAGAAGGAGCCTATCAGAGTAAGATGGCAAACGGGAATTAGGGTTCCTATTTAGGCCACGAAGTACAAACAGAAGGAATTGTTTTTGTACAGATTCAATTCAATCTGGATTTTTTGTATATTGCGGTGACCAAATACAAGAGCAATACTCGAGGAGTGGACACACAAGAGATATAAAAAGAATCTTTGTGGTATAAGAGTCATTAAATTCAATAGACCAACGACCTTAATTATGCCGCTCCTGTATGGTCTCCTTTCCTTAGTGATACTCAATGGGGACATCTGCAAGTTAGTCAAAATAGCACCCTTAGAAAAGTGACCGGTTGCTTCCAGATGGCCAGTATTGACCATCTCTATCAGGAAGTAAAAGCTTTATCGGTTCATCAATATAATGAACTGCTTTCTAAGCAGTTTTTGTTGGCTACACATATGAGTGCACACCCCAACTATAGCACTTTTATGGGCGTTATTCCCCCCAGGCATATTCGTAGAGATATCAGGACATACGAGGAGGATATTTCTTCCTTCATAGGCGATAATATTGATAGTGGTGGGTATAAGGGCATCCTCCACCTGTTGATGAAAGTGAAATTCGACTTCCTCGTAGTACTGGGACCACATTAGCTCAGTTAAGGTCAGGTTGCTCTCTTATCCTCTAGTGCTAAAGGGTGCGTATAGGTCTTTCCGACAATGATCGCTGTCCGCAGTATGGTGGTTCTCCTCACAAATATTAATAATAATATTAATTCTTTTATTTTTAAATTATTTCTTTTGTTCCCTCTGCTGCACACAAATTTCCGTTTAACTTACCTTTCCCTTTCTTTATTAATTACATGCATACCTCTACTTCCAGCTCCCTTGCTGTTACAACAACGCCAACTTCTTTTTTTATGAAGGATAAAGCAACTAGTATGGAGGATATTACATCTTTTTTGGGTAAAGTAAAGGAAATTATTGAAAAGAATTACTTTTCAGCCCGGAACAAGTGGACGAACATCAATATTTTTTTGGTATGTACGCGGAACTTTTCGGAAAGTTGCCAAGCACTACCGTTGATGACTTCAAGGTTTCCATTATTTGCCAAATTCACGAAGTGGTAAAGAATGCGAGGGAATCCCTATTTTCAAGTCCATATCCACCAACCATATAAAATTCATGGTACTAGGGTTACCAGGAGGGGGACTTCCCATATAAACCCCCTTTAAATTAACGTTGTTATTAGAAAAAGTTACTTAAGACTTATTGAACTGAAATTTGGACACTATAAGTTTCTGACCCATATCCACAAACCATGAAAATTTCAAGACCCTCGGACCACTAGGAGCGGATAAAAGAAAAATTAGAAAAACTTTGTTTTTGTACTATCGGCTTAAAATTTGGACACTATAAGTGTCTGATCCATAGCTATCAACCTTATAAATTTCAAGATCCTCGGACCGCTAGCTGGGGCGTGAAGAGTATTACAACTTCGGCATAGCCAAAGTTAGTTATATTTATTTTTTTTACTTCATTTATGGGTCAGCACTTATATGTGTCATTCTTTTACGGACTGACTTATATTTAAATATGACACTTATGTGTCATTCTTTCTTAATTCAGACGGACTTATACGAGACTTAAACTAAATTTCGTCGAGGGATGGCTCATATGTTACTCTTCCCTCCTTTGGATAAACGATACTCCTGGATCACAATATTTCTTTCAAATTGCAAGGTCAGCTATGCTCGGAATGGTATGGAGTTGAATTACATTTGCCAGTATTTTTACATTGTTCCTTTTCTTTAATATTAATACTAGACCTACCACAATGATTGTTATTATTACCATTGGTACCAGACTAAAATTTATTACATCTTTTTTTTTTAATTCCTCAATTTCTTAAATATTATCCACGGTTTTAATTTTTAAGTCTTCTAATGTTAATGTTTCATTATATATATTTATGTCTGCTTTTGCAAAGGGTAGTGCTGTACTGACACCATGGCTTAAAGGTATTTTCAGGAATTGCTTGAGGTTTAACTATGTTCCGAAGAACTGGAGACTTTCAAGGGTTCTATTGATGCCAAAGGTAGGTAGGAGCAGCCACTTCTATCCAAAAGACTATCGGCCGATAAAACTCATATACTAAAGACGTTTGAAAGGCTATTGGATTCGTATATTAAGGAAAGAGTTTCACCGGAGGGACTAACATGCCTATACGAAAAGCAAGTCCACGGAGACAGCTCTTCATAGGGTCGTGGTGCACATAGAAAGGGCTATACAGTACGGGGAGTATGCAATAGGTGTCTTCCCTGACATATCAGGAGCCTTTAACAATGTTTCTACAGAAGCACTGTTGGAGGGTCTTTAATTAATTGACGCACATCCATCCTTACGGCACTGGATCGGCAATCTACTGAACTGCCGGACGGTGGTGGCTAAATGGGATGCGACGATTTTGGCAAGGAGAGCAAGCAGAAGTACGCCTCAAGGGGGCGTAGTCTCTCCGCTGCTATGGACACTTGTAATGAATAAAATTCTTCTAGTTGAAATGGCTTCTGCCGTCCTATTAAAACTTGGCTAATCTCGCGATACGTTCAATGTTTGTCGCCACTTACGTGGCCGCATAGGCTCCATAAGTGACAGTGTCAACCCTCGCATGGCCTCCCTGTTTATGTAGATAACATTGAGACCTACGGAAACTACGCGCACATTCGGAAATGTCGGTCGTGAGTTTGGACCCTTACAGCATGGACAAGAATGATCAAACAATTAAAAAAGAGGAAAGTTGCATATCAGCAGTTGGAATCGAAGCTTTCATGAAGAGCTCGATGATCCGTAGTTCACCAGTG
>JAWNKV010000533.1:0-10429 GCA_035041805.1 Amiota mariae | reverse complement strand
CTTTGAAAAGAAGGAAACGGCGCTATGAATAATATGCTTCACACCAGGAATGTGGAAATACCAACAAGTGCAGGAAGTATAATCGCTAACACCTCACGGGGCTGCGCACAGGGAAGTGTGCTGTCACCACTTATGTGGAGTATAGTAGTAGACGAGCTATTGGTAGAATAAGGAAACAATGGTTTGGCATTTCAGGGCTATGCGGACGACATAGTCATCATTTGTAGAGGTAAATTTGAGGACACTCTATGTGAAAGAATTCAATTAGGACTTAAACTAACGAAGAGATGGTGTGCCACTGTTAATCCAGCAAAAACAACGGTAGTACCATTCACTTAGGCATCTTAAAACTACCCGTTTAGACGGCATAGAGATAGAACTTCAAAAAGAAGTAAAATTCTTGGGTATCTATTTAGACCAAAAATTAATGTGGAAACCCCACATTAAGGAGGTAAAACAGAAAGCCACCAAGACTTTCATGACGTGTAGAGCAATTGCGGGTAAAAGTTGGGGTTGCAAACCAAAAATCCTGCGTTGGATGTACACAGCAATTGTCAGACCTATGATTACCTACGGGGCAATAGTCTGGGAAAACTGCACGAAGCAACAGACAGTAGTAAACACTCTTAGCAAGGTACAAAACTTGCATATGTATGTATAACGGGAGCTATGCACAAGGACTTATGAACTTAACGAAGAACAAATTAAGAATCATTACGGGATTATTAACAGGACATTGTAGGTTGAATCGCCACCTAACAAAACTGGGAATCTCGTCTAATGGTCTTTGCAGGTTTTGTGGGGAAGATGATGAGACCGCACTACATGTGATAGGAACTTGCTCCGCCCTGATGCGCAGGAGAAGCAAATACCTTGGCGAATTCACCCAATCCGATGACGAATTCAGACTTTGTGAAGTAGGATCAATACTACAATTCATCGAGGGTATTGAGCTAGGAGAAATACTCTAAGTCCATGAAGGGGGCACAATAGATCTTATAGGTCGCAGTGCTACATCCCTCAACAACAATAATAATAATAATAATGTAACACTCAGAAGGAGACATCACAGAGCACATAAAGTATATGTATTGGTGATCAACTGATGAGATGAGTTGCTTTAGCCATGTCCGTCTGTTCGCAGCACGACTCCCTCAGTTTGAGCTAGAAAGCTAAAATTTTGTACATAGGTTTCTTTTTACCAAACGCTGATCAAGTTCGGAAATCAGCAGAATCCGACCACTAGGGGGTACCTCCCATACAAACCCCCTTTTAAATTAATGTTCTTATTAGAAACAGTTTTTTGTTTTTTGACGTATCGAACGTATTGGACACTATAAGTTTCTGACCCATATCCACCCTTTTAAATTAATGTTCTTATTAGATTTTTTTTTTTTGTTTTTTAACGTATCGAACTTATAAAGAGTAATTGTACAAAAAAGTGCCACTTAAACTGTATTCTTTGTTGATATTCAAACTGTAACAGAGAGAATATACTATAGTGATGCTACGCATAAGTAAACAATAATGTAATATTTCTGTATACTCATAACATCTTCTAAGACCATTTCAGACTAAACAAGTCATTTTGTTTTTATTTCTATTTATATTTTTTTTTTTAAACATTGATACATAAAATAGAAACTTACAATAACACAATAAGAAGATATAAAAGTTCCGTGAAGAGTATTACAACTTCGGCATAGCCAAAGTTAGTCTTTTTATATATTTCTGTTTTTAATTTGCATGAAGATCTAGCCCTCCAAAATCTTTCGTAAAGAACCCAGTAATATGTTTCAGACGAGTATCAATCTGTTCCAATAATTCAGCAGAAACCATGCTTACTTTATCAATAATAAAGACTTTAACAAATTTGAATTACGTTCTATATTGATAAGCTTTTTGAATATGAAGTAGCATTAGCCTGGACAATGAAATGCACAATGAACTGTTGAACCACCTATTGCTGTAGCAGCCTTTCCAATTAATGCACATGCAATATAGGAATTAAAAATGCCATTAGTATCTAAAAACCTATTGTATATTTCCATTATTCCTTTTATTACAAAAGTCTTGCCATTACCAGCTGGTCCAGTCTACTTATCTGTAGACATCAGATGATAAATTGTATGAAACAGAGTTTCTCGCTGTTGTTCATTGGCCCGGTGTATAAGATCATAAAAATCATCACAAGACATTGTGTTTTCTTTCTTTTTAGCTATAGCTCCAAGTTTATCCAACATTGCAAGTTGTATATCTTATCTCTGCATTCGGGTCATTAAATAATTCTTGAAATAGGTTTTGATCAGGAAGTCTACCAAAAACATCTCTTATTTCCTCATTATCACCTGAAACTTCTTCGCGGCATAATTCTCGAAAAAACTTGGAATTTTCTTTCCATATGTCTGTGCAGTCATCGTCCAATTCACTCAATTCTTTCATGGTCTTTGAATAATTACAAACTTGTAATTGTAAAGAGCCACAAGCAATAATACGTTTTAATCTGTTCCACGCTTTATTTGTGACTAAACTACAATTCGATTTCACATGATAATTAATACAAAATAATTTAGCTTTGCTTATCCTAACAGAATGATAACAGAGTTTACTTCTTACTTTTCATGGTATGTTCTATTATGTTATTTACATGGTATGATCTATTAGATTATGCTATTAACATTTTAACTAATGATATACAACAGAGATAAATAGTTTCCTTCAAACTCAAACATTAACAATAACCATAAAGATATTTACTCCAAGTCCCAACAGACTTTTTTACCCGAATGTTAAGAAGGGTTATATTTTTAGCGCGTATCTTGTATGTTTGTAAATGTCTATCTTACCATGTTTCTTCTAAATGGCTCGATGGATTTCGACAGTTGAGGTATCGTTGTATTTGTCTTGATAAGTCCTTAAATAGGTAAAAAAAAAATAATTGGCGGATTTTTAGCGCGAAATAGGAAAATAAAGTTGTTCTTATTACAAAAAACTGTTTTGTTTTTTGTCTTATCGAATTGAAATTTGGACATTATGAGTTACTAGTACATATTTACTAACCATGTAAATTTCAAATAATCGTACTACAAGCGGTACCTCCCATACAAATCCAAACGCAAATTAAGGTTTTTATCAGAAAAACTTATTTTAACAGTTTACAAAACCATAACTGTTAACAAAACTGTTAATGTTAATAGACAAGCAGCGCCATCTGATGCACATACGCAGCGACACTTCTCGGAAAAATTATTAAAAAATTAAAAACCCGACTGCAATGAAGTTCCTGATGGCTATGATGCATGGCGATCTCCAAGTGTACAGTATGTGTAGTCAGACAGGTGAACGGAACACCAAAACGTTTTTCTCGGCTTCGTCGAACTGCCACGAACATTGGCTCAAAATAATCGACACCGGTATATGAGAAATGGCGACTATATAAATGTAAACGAGCATACGGCAAATCGCAAATTTTAGGTGCACGGGCGCAAGCTGTTCGGTTGCGGCGCAATTGACATAAACATCTTACTTTATTCGCTAAAACGCGCAGTCCAGGGATCCAATACTTGTTTCTTACCTCGGTAACTACAGTTTAAGAATTGCTGTGGTGGTACCTTATGTGGGCAGAACGATTGGATCTTTGTAGAAATTGGCTTTTATTCCACTTCTCAAGCGTAGTAGTCCATCTTACGCTATCTATGGATAAAGTTTATAAATGGAGCTTGTCTTACTAATGCATTTGTTGTTGATTAGAGTTGATATCTCGTCAGGAAATCGGTTGTGTTGAACGATACGAAGCATGATTAGTTCAGCTAGTCGTAAATCAGTACTGGTTTTTGATTGACGTGCTGTTTGTGTTCCTCTTATGATGACCAGCCAATACTGATCGCTGTTTACGATGGTGGCAACAACACGTGTCAAATTACGAAATCGGGAGAAGCGTTCAAATTGTATGTGTAAATTTACATACGGAAAGCTGATGACAGATGAATGCACTGCAACGTATCTTGGCCTTAATTTTTCGTGAGTTTTTTCCGCTCGATTAGTGGGTTGTGGTCAGTCAGATTTAGTTCGCTTTATGAATGCTGCTCCGTTAAGCCATCTGCTTTGGTTTGACAGGTCGGGGTTGTTGCTCCATCAGCCAAATTTTCAGCGGAAGGAATCCATTGCCAATTAGCAACGTCAGCTACAAACTGCTGGTATCTGCGGTGATCAGATCTTAGCCAGGACAAGACAATGTTAGAGACTGTCCAAAATGTTGTCGCAGTTAAAGCAATTGTCTCGGATTTTTTAATGCTTGTGACGCGTCGCGCGCCTGGTACCGTGGCCTGAAGTTATAGCCGAGGGATGGACAACAATTTTAGCGGCGAGACTTGTGTTTTGCTACCAATTAAGGAACATTCTCTTTTAGTGTTGCCTGCGTAAACAAAATTAGACATCCCGTTACGAATTTTGAATCAGGCTTTTGAGTTGATGATTTTTTCATTGTTGGCTTCGGCGACGCTGTTTACGCTGTCTAACAAGTCATCTACATAATGATTTTCAATTATACTTTGCACCGCTCTAGGAAATTGTTCTTTAAACTGTACAATGGTTTTGTTTTGAGCGCAACTTGGTGAGCATGTGGCTCCAAACGTCATAACCTTGGAGGACATAGGTAGTGGGTTCCGTCGCTTCTGATTCATGCCATAGATAGCGCTGACAATGTTGATCGGGTCCGCGGATTTGCACCTGTTGGAACATCTGGGTATATCGCCTCCAATGGCGACTCGGTTCTGTCGCTATTAAGGATGACAGTTGACCGTGTCCTTTTAATAGATGAGAGTTTAGCGATACGCCGTATGCCTGTGCTGCAGCGTCCCATTTCACTCGTAATTTCCCTTGTTTATTGCGGTTGACTACTCACCCTGAAATAATGCGCGAGCTGTTCCAGGGTGGATAAATATCTTAACGGGGGGACATTTTTTTAGTGGACTCACCACATACCGGGGGTGCGACGGCACCCTTGACGATGCGAAGACATTTTTGGACGCCCCACCCGCAAAAAAAAAAATTGGGGTTGACTACTGGAAATACCAGCAGCGATCCTGCTGAAGTTCGAATGAATGCAGTCGGCATGCGTAGCCTTTAGGAACGTACTGATTTATTATACTTTTCACGCAGTGAATATTATTATAAGTTTGTCATGAAGTTTGTACCACACTAAAGGTGACATCGGAGACCCCATAAAGTATATATATTCTTGATCAGTGCGCACTGAGTCATTTTTTAGTCGTTGTTGCAAACAGTTAGCTCGTCATAGTGCCATATTGTAGCTATCAGGCAAGCGAACGTTGTTGTATGACTGCAATGGAAACCGTCGTAAATGCTTGTATTGTGCTTTCAATTGTACGGCATTTAGCGATTGTGGGGTAGTAAAAACTGTGTGACTGTATGTACGTTATTTAGGGTGAGTTTTAGCTTAACCAGGAACCGAAATTTTGAAGTCCAACCGTACTGAAGTCTCCTTGGTTTGTATTTCCTCTCTCCATTTTTTGCATTCCCCAAACGGCTGGTAGTAAACCGGGAAGTTTGCAAACAAGCTCCTGTTCTAACTCGGAATTGTTCAAATGGCTTGTGAATGATGCTGCTTTCATGGTGGCACGTATATTTCGTACTTCTATAGCGATGTCCAATAGCGTTCAGGTCACCAAATTTCATCGCCAATGTCGTCATTATACGTGGAAAAATTTCAGTAAGATGAGCTTTGCTCATTTAAAAATACAAAAAACCGCTACAAAGACAGCAAAAAATGCATATTTTTCGTTTGTCTCTTCTGGCCCCAAAAATGAATCTTCATTTTTATAGATATTGCTCTCCTACTCTGTGTACTGTCAACGCGAACGCCAGTGCCCATCCCCTCCAACGCCTCTGTACACAAACCAAGCACCAACCGCATCAGCAACTACAACCACAACACAAAGCACAGCTTGTATATCAATAGCTTCGACACCAGCGACAACAACAGTTGTCTCAACAACTGCTTGGAACGCATCACCGTATGCAGTTACCGCAACAACAACTAACACCCAAACCTATGATAGCAATATCTTCAACGCTTCTTCATTTGTCAATTCTGCGACGCATGCAAAAGAAACTCACACGCAAATACAAAATACAAAATCCAAGTTCAAACAATTCAAATGGTAAACATGAACCTGAATAGTTAATCTGAAACACAAGAAACCGTAAGACTCAATCACCGACCATACCGACTAAACAAACACTTAACAATAACAAAAAGCCCAAACGAAACAGAACGTCGCCTACTAAAACCTTAAGAACAAACAAACCTAAACAAAATAAACAGTCCACACTCAACTACTGGCTTGGAAGAACAGCAGAAAGTTCTGGACAATTGCACCAAACAGACTCCAAAAGCTCACAAGCCACCACCTATTTATGGCAAGGCGTAGAAGAAATCAACACACTTACCAAAGCACGTACACACAAAACTCTACCCAATAATGAAGTTCGTATCCAAAGATTTAGTATCTTTACTACACGTTCAAGCACAAAGACGAACGTGGTTTTAAAGTTATGCGGACAACGACGAAATAAAATGCGAACTACAAATATTACGACACGAAGTTATTAACGAATACATTATACAATACAGAAGTAACAATAAACCATTACATCTGTTTTCAATTGAACTTAAAAGCAGCTCAACCAACAAACCCATTTTTTTTTTTTTTTTGATTTATTTCATTGTGACTTGTTATTTTTAAAAATCAACTTAAGTACATTTTTCAGAGTATAGTTTCACATTAACTTCACAACCATGATATTTATATTATATATATAATACCACTAAGTTTAAATTTTCTTTTAAAAGGACAATTTCGTCTTTTAAAATATCCGTTCCCCCTGAATACTGTAGTGAACTGTTAGGTCTGAACTTTTGGCCGGCCGGCTGTGTTGTTCACGAATATAACTTTAAAAAACGTGCAAACACTGGTATCATTGCCAAACTCCCCCAACAAACTCTACAAAAAACTGATTTCTAGTCGCCCTCAAGTAGCCCTTCCTATGGATACATCTAATCTCAGTTTGATCATAAATTTTGAGAATGTCAGAAGTTTTAGTGAATAGACTTTTCACTAATAGTTTCTCTATTCATTCAGATGTAATTGTGTTTGTAGAAGCATGGCTTCGTCCAGATGTTCTGAATTCCGAATTGTTTAACAATAATTACTTAATGTTTAGGAAAGATCGATTTGATCGCGTTGGTGGTGGAGTTCTGATTTCTGTTAGAACTTCTTACTCTTCTGACTTGGTGTCTATTGATAATATTGATGACATTGAGTTTATTTGTGTAAAGATTTCATTTTCCAATTCCAATTTATTTATTACATGTTCCTATATCACATCTGACAGCTATTAAGAAAGTTTTGTCTCTTATCAAAGATACTGATAAGGTCTTAATCATGGGAGATTTTAATCTTCCAAATATTTGTTGGACAGCCTCGGATAATTGTAACTCTGTAATATCATCAGTAAGCTGTGAGCTTGTCGATTCATTGCTGGATCTTTCCTTTCAGCAAGTTAACTATATAGCTAATAACATTAACCGAATTTTAGATTTGGTCTTTACCGACAGCACAAATGATGTTTCCTTCTTTCGAAGTAATCCTCTTTCCACTCCAGAGGATGCTTATCATCCGACTTTGGAATTAAACATCTTTCTGAATGGGTTTGGATTTCGTTCCAATAATCCTTCTAATTTTCTTTCTACATCAAGACGTGTTTTCTGCTTTAAACAAACTGACTTCTTTAAGCTAAATTCTCTTCTTACAGCCACTGACTGGTCTTATTTGTATTCATGTGATGATGTTGAACTAGCTGCAAAGTTTTTTTATACAACTATGAAAAATCATTTCAAATTATGTGTTCCGAAAATTAAACTGAAATATAACCCACATACGCCACCTTGGTTTTCTCGTGATTTAATTAAATTAAAGAATTTAAAAATAGACTATTTAAAAATTTAAAAGGTCCGGTTTGTCTGCTGATTATACAAAATACGCTGTATCGCGCTATAATTTTCAACACCTAAACAATTTCTGCTATCAGTCATACGAGACACATGTCAAAGAGGATATTAAAAGAGATCCTAAAATAAGTTATAACTTTATTAACATGAAGCGCAGGATGGACTTATTCCATCCTGTATGAATTTAAATGGTGTTGATGGAGAAATTTCCAATCTTTTTTCGAACTTTTTCCATAGCACTTACACAAATTTCAATAATGATTGTAATAGTCCATACCCATATCATATTCATCAATTTAATCAATTTAATAAGCCAGTTATTGATTGTGATACAGTATTACAATATTTAAAATCTTCTAAATTAACGTTTTTACCGGGACCAGATGATGTACCTAGTTGTATTCTAAAGCGATGTGCTGATGCTTTGCTTAGACCAATCTGCAAATTGTTTGACTTATCTCTGGATACATCTGTATTACCTAATATTTGGAAGCAGTCCTATATTATCCCCCACAAAAAAGGCAGCAGAGCTAATATATCAAATTACCGTGGAATAGCTAAGCTTTGCGCTATTCCGAAATTGTTTGAACATAGTATCACCGATCATTTGCAGCATTTCGTTCTTCCTTTATTAAGTACTTCACAGCACGGTTTCACCAAGAAGCGTTCAACTACAACCAACTTATTAGAATTGACTTCGTTGGTTAATTGTAGTTTTTCACAACAACATCAAATGGATGTCATTTACACAGATTTTAGTAAAGCTTTTGACAGTGTTTGTCACTTCGTATTCCTTAATAAACTGAATACCTTTGGTTTTCCTCCCAAGTTAGTTAACTGGATTACATCCTATCTAACTTCCAGAACCCAAAGACTTATTTTTAAAACAGCTATATCTAAGAGTATTTGTGTAACTTCTGGTGTCCCTCAGGGCAGCCACCTTGGCCCATTATTATTTAATATTTTTATAAACGATTTGCCATCTGCCATAAAGCATTCTAACGTCTTAATGTACGCTGATGATATTAAGTTATGCTTATATATTTTATCTCCGGTCCAACAAATGTTTCTTCAAGAAGATCTTGATTCCTTATCTCAGTGGTGATCTAAAAATCATCTTTCGCTTAATTGTGACAAATGTAAAATAATGTCCTTTAACCGCAAAAATTTAATTGTAAAAAGCTACCACATTAATGATCACACTCTAGAACGTCACACACAATTCAGTAACCTGGATGTGTTGATGGATCGAAAGCTGCATTTTGGGTCGCATATTTCTTGTATCACATGTAAAGCTAAAGGTGTTTTAGGATACATTAATCGTTGGTCTAAAGAGTTTAATGATCCTTACACCACCAAATTATTAATCACTTCATTGGTTAGACCAATACTTGAATACGCATCGTGTGTATGGGATCCACAGTTTAAAAAGTATAGTGATAGTATTGAGTCTGTTCAAAAGCAATTCTTGCTTTTTGCACTGCGTCACTTACACTGGGATCTCAATATAAACCTTCCATCTTACAAAAGCCGACTTAAACTAATTCGCCTCCCGACATTATCCAGTCGCAGAACGACTCTTGGTGTCACATTCTTGCACAATCTAATTCCTTGCTTGGTAGTATTAATTTTAATGTTCCTTCTCGGGTTACTAGGAATTATTCTCCTATACTTGTTGGTACATGTAAGTCTACTTATTTGCAGCATGATCCTTTACGTGTTTTATGTCAGTCTTACAATCTATACTATGACCTTGCATCTAATTCTATTTCTTCCGATCATCTAAAATCTAATCTCTTAACTCTCCTTAACACATAGTATTATTTTAACTAGTTTAACTTTATTTAAATTTATCTTTATAGTGCTTTATGATTAGTATAAATGGCTGATGGCATTAGGTCTGTAGCCTTATAGTAGTCAATTAATTTCTTTTGCATGTTACTAACCTCCAGTAGTTAAGTACCGAAGTGACTTGTGGTCGATACCCAGTCTTGTTCGGTTTTTAATGGACCCCAGCTCGCGCGGGCTCTGGGGGGAAAGTGGCGTAGGATAGAAAGTAGTAAAAAACAAAAAAAAAACAATATTAACAATTGAAGAGATATTAATTTATATATTTGAATGACATTGACAACGAAACTATCAGCTTAAAAAAAAAATTTATGTAACAATTAACACTTAAAAGTAAGAAAAAAATATAAATTGAAGTGAAATTAAACTAAAATAAATTAATTACAAAAAAAAAAACAGAGAAACAAACAATAATAAAAAAAAAAACATGAAAATAAATAAATAAGGATAATATGAAATACCAGCCTCTGACCCGATGGGGGAAATTTATTTGCAAATAGTAGCGAGCTACGTCCCTACTCACAGCCATGTGTGATCAGAGACATATGA
>JAWNKV010000531.1:0-56044 GCA_035041805.1 Amiota mariae | reverse complement strand
CAAGATGAACAGTTTTGATTTATTTTACTTATTTTGTTTATTTGTGCTTTTCTGTTATTTATTATAAAGCTTGTTACTATTATTGTTGTTGTTGCTTTGACGTCTCGATTTGTGCGTGCGATCTGATTTAGGCTTTATCACGAACTGTTTTGAGGGCATTCACCTTTGTCCTATCAGAGTCTGAAGCTGCATTCGAACAGGCGCGTTCGATCGAACGTCAGCCTCAACCCTCTGCTCCCAACAACACTAATAACGCATAACTCATAATCTGCTTCATTGCATGTATCCTTTTTATCTTCTAAGTGTAATTTAGTTTAGTTTTAATATAGTTTAAGTTTTAATTTATATAAAGATCTATTTAATTTTTTTTTTTTTTGATTGTTTAAATAAAACTTATATACAAATACTGTACTCGTAAGTAAGTAATAATATAAAATAATATAATTTATTAAAAGTAATGTTAACTTTTGCTTGTAAGTACTTGAGGGCTCATTACGGGACATTGTACGAAAAATATCATTATACATAAAACTAGCGTTTATTATAATACATTATACTAATGTATATATATAATATAATTAATAAACAATTAATAAAATAAAAGTGCTGTATCTATATCTAAAATATCGTCATAGGATCCTAATAAGTTTAGATTGATCACAGATCGCGGTGGATAAATTGATGTATACAATTTTTCCCAGTCGTGAACAGAAATAGGATTGCAAAGCACTGTTTTTTTATTACAGCTTCTTATGATACCCCAGAAGTCTTTTGCATTTCTCACATTCGCAAATTTTTATTGTATTAACATGTCATAAGATGAGTTTTGTATTCCCTATTTAGCGGAATGTAATTAGTCTTATATTCGTGGCTAAATGAATGTTTTTTACATAGTTTGAGTGCTCCGCTCAAGTCTCTTTTTTTGTTTCTTAGTTCATGGTCAAACCATGGGCTTTTAAAGTGTCTGTATGGTTTATTGTAAGTATATTTTAACATTCCAAGCTTTTGAGCTGTTATTTTTATTGCCTCTATTAGGTTTTGGTTTCGATCATCAATTGGAATGCTACTCAAGTGGCTAATCGAAGGGTCATCAGAGCGAGACAGGAGATCAACATACTGTGTGACTTTTGAATCGTCCCACTTCATCACATATTTTTTGATACCTATAGAATCACTAATTTTTTCAGCACTACTGAGGGGAATAGAAGTGTTAATTTTTACCGGGAAGTGGTCTGACCCTGTCACATCATATAGTACTTCCATTTTAACTATGTCAGGAATTGCTGTAATATTCACCCATATTAAATCACTTATGCTTTCACCGTTTTGGTTTGAGAACGTGAAGTTACCTGGCCAATCACCAGGTGTACGTTCATTGAGCAACACGAAACTATTGCGATTCATGAACTCGCAGAGAATTTCGTCACACATGTTAAATATTTAATCAGCGAAGTCCCTTTGGTATAGAAAAGAATTGAGGAGGAGGTCGCAATCGCTATTACCGTTATTACCTACCCTTGCATTAAAATCTCCACCTATTATAATAGGACACTCAGCATATTTAGCTATAATAATATCTAGGAGAATTTCTAATGATTCCAGAACTGAGTCAATGTCACACGATGGTTTGAGATAAAGAGAGCCAATTACAATTTGTTTATTACTTATGTCTATATGATAAAAAATCCAAAAGGGAGATTTGTGTAAAATAATTAAAGGTATATTCTTACTTATTATAGAGACGACGCCGCCACTTGCTCTTCCTGTTGGTTTTTCCTTGAGTGTGTAATTCTCTTGTGTGCAGAACGACAAATACTAAAAATACACATTCTTTAATTTAACTTTTCTTTAACAATTTTTTTTTTTTAGTATACTTTTAAGCTGTTGATTGTAGTGTACATTTAGGCTGTTAAATATGCACATAATTTAATATTTTAAGTAAGAAGTCTTGTACGATGGTACGGAACCCTCCGTGTGCGAGTCCGACTCACACTTGGCTGATTTTTTTTGTACAGTTTTTTAGTACTGCCGCAACTGAGCTATCAGAATCGAATTCAACTAGTACTACCATTTTGCTATTTCGGTCAAAAAGTTTCTTAATCGACCTGGTAGTAGTGCGTGGTATGCCCAGAATGTCATCGCATACTCTTTTAATTTCTGCCTCTGGTTGGTTTTTGCTGTCAAGGCCTTTAAAAATTAAGGTTTTTCTTTTTACGAGTATATGGTCCCCTAGCTGCGCGATGCGTTTATCGTCACTTATTTTTTGGTGCTTAAGCTGCTCCATTTCAGTTTTTAACTCTTTTTGTTGGGTTTTTAGTTCGTTCACCTCATTTGCTACGCAACTTAATTTTTCTAAGATGCTGCTGTTCGACTCCTTGCTGAACAGTGTAAATCGCAGTTTTCTTGTTGTTTTTTTTTTTTTTTTTTGATCAAGCAGCTGTAATATTCCGCTAGTCTCCCAGCTAATTATAACAACAAATGCTGCAGGTACTGTTGGATTTGATTTGTTTTATTGCTTCTTGTTTAGATATTGTTATTGTTTGTGTTATTGAAGTCCGATATTTTCTTGTTTGTTTGATATCGAATAATAATAATAATAAAAAAACAAAAAAACACAGAAAAATAAATAAAATGTAATACAATATTTTCTTCTTTTCAATTTGTGCTTTAATTTACACGCACACACAATTGATATTATGATGATTGTTTGTTAATAATTAATCAATAAAGGATAAAAAGATATTTTGCGGAGAGATAAAAAAAACACGTCTGTGCTCACTAACGAACTTAATATATCAAGAAAAGATAGAGTTTATTTGTTCAAATGCTATAATAAACAAAACTACGGATAGTTGGGAGCCTTGTGGAGTATGAGTGGGAAGATTACAAGTGTCACAGGCAGCAGGGTTTTTGCAATGTTTTGCTGTGTGGCCCAAGAGTTGGCAAGTCTTGCTTCTCATCGGGTTGGGGATGTATTCCCTCACTTTGACTGAATGCCAAAAAATTTCTAATTTGTTGCGTAGGTTGTAAAAATCAAACGAGAAGAATAACACCAGTTGGTCTAGGACTGCCGTCTGTGGTTCTAGTGAACTTAAAAACGGAGTGAACATTTTGGGATTTAAGTTCTTCTATTATTTCACCTTCGGGGATATTGTTTAGCAAAAAATTTAGGAAAATAATGTTAGAATGCAGCTTGAAGAAATATTGGGATTGACAGTTATATAGTTAAAAGATAAATTAAGAGAGATAGGTGAAGACATTACGGGACGAAAATCAGAATTACAAGAACAGTTGTTAACATTTTTTGGATTAGAAAGACCATTAGACTACGATTCCGTATACGAGGAAGCAAACACTGTTGGTGCGACAAACAACAAAATAACGTTTATACTAAAAGATAAACGATATTCGATAGCCGCATTTAGTGGAGATGGATATCCAGACGTTGATGATTGGCTAGAGGATTTCGAAGCAAATGCGAGTACGGTTGGATGGAATGATTTGGAAAAATTTATTTATGGAAAACAACTACTAGAAGTAGCTGCAAAAATATTTATAAGAACTCAGCAAGGCATTAATGATTGGCAAACATTTAAATAGGCATTGGAAGATGAGTTTCGTGTAAAATTGTCAGCAAACGATGTGCATAGACTTTTAAAAAATTGAAGAAAGAAAACCAATGAGTCTCTGAGAGAATATATGTACTGCTTGATGGAAATTGCAAAGCAGATTAGTTTGGACGAGGAAAGTATAATCGAGTACTTTATAGAAGGAATACCAGACGCGAAGCATAACAAAATGGTACTTTATCAGGACGGAATGATATTAGAATTGAAAGAAAAAATAAAGATATATATAAAGATCATGTTAAGTTCAAAAGCGAAACCATATCAGAATAAGCCAGAACATAGAAAACAGAACAACAAAACAGAGGCTAGAACAGACTTGGGAAATAGGCGCTGCTTCAAATGTGGCGAGAAAAACCATATTGCCAAGAATTGTAAGGCAGATCAAAGAGTATATTTTAAATGTAACCAGCCAGGACATAAGTAAAACCAATGCGAACTTAAGGAGGAATCGAAAAAAGTGAAATCGGAAATGGCGAATTTACAACAAACATCACAAAATAATTTTAATCGGAGATTCAAAGACGTGAAGATTGGCGATGGCACTGTATCAGCACTATTTGATTCAGGAAGCGAATTATGCACAGTGAGTTCAACTATCTATGAGAAGTTTTACCCAGTTACATTATGTACATATTTGCGGTATTTAGAAAACTAATTGAGGATGGGACTGTAATAATTTATATGGACGATATAATAATACCATCACGAGACGAAGAAGAAGGAATGCAGAAAATGAGAAAAGTTTTGGCGAAATTATCGGGATTGAAGATAAAGTGGAAGAAATGTCAGATTCTACAAAGGAAGGTAACGTTCTTGGGATACGTTATTGAGAATTCAACCATATCACCATCATTAGAGAAAACAGCAGCTGTTAAAAATTTTCCGATGCCGCGGGATAAGAAAGCCGTTCAACGATATTTGGGACCGTATAAAATAGTACAGCGATTGAAACACGGACGCTATAGCGTAGAGAAGGTGGGTGAGGCTGAAAAACCGATAAAGACTATAAAGACTGAGAATACAACATACCGAATTTATGATTGGGTAGCAACGCCAAAACGTTGAGGAGTAGCCGATCGTATTGAATAAAATATGGTTGGCAATAAAAGAACGAAAGACGAAGAGTGGGTAATGGGAGTGAGTGAGAGTTGAGAGTAGTTGGTACAGTATGCAATTTGGTGGTGGGTTTTTGATTTTGTTCAGAGAGAGAGTGATTGATGATCGCTCTGTAGAAATCACTTATCGTTGAACAGTGAAAGTGAAAGAAGTTAGTTGAAGTGCTGTTTAATAGTGAGATTAAAGAAAAATAAAAATGTATAACTAACAATGAAATGAAATGTATCATAAATAAACAATAATATTAAAAATTGTCAACAAACAATAAAATAAAATAAATATCTAAGTTTAAAAATCTACATGTACTTCCAGTTTAAGGCATAAATTTGCATTTTATCCAAATCTCCTTTCCATTGAAATAAAATAGACGAAATAAGCAAAACCAATCAATGCTGAATATGCCAACCTGCTTGCATATAAATTTTAACATTTTCGAAGTTTCCAATTAGTCTTTAATTCTATGAATTAATATGTTAAAATTAACAATAATGAATAATGAAGCTGTGATATTTTAATTTTGTTTTAAAAATGCGTAGAAAGTGGTAAGTTCAGTAAGAAATTTTATTAAACTCATTGGCAAAAGTTGGCATACATACAATCTGGTAAAGGGGGTGTGCTACATGACTTTTGTATGTTTTCTTTTGAAGAGTGACGGATGTGAATGGGAGTGAGCATAGTCAAAATATTTGCTTGGCATCTGTGTCTGAGAGTAAAAACTAGCAAGAGGATCCAAAGAAATATAAACGATAACTGTCGGCCCAAATTCGATACGTTTCAGACAGCCCTAAAATAACCATTATTCAATCAGCAGTTGATTCGAACAGCAATGTTCGAAAAATGAAATCACCGCGAAATTGTAAACGCCCGACATCAGAAACGTCGGTGTTTTCTAGCACATACCCTATTGTGTGGAAATTAGGTTCAAAAATAATAATCAACAGAGAGAGGGAAAACTACAAACAAACTTAACGTCTCAATAAGCTCGAACTAATTTTTCTCACATACAATGTACGCAGACGATCTCTGCCTTATTTTTAAGCAAAGCAATAACTACCATAATTAAATTAACACTATCTTATCTAAAATAGAAGCTTGGTGCACATTCAGTGGTACTTACTTATAAAAATTTCCAATGAAAAATACACACATTTACACATCTGTAGGGAAAGGAAATGTACAAACATTGAAGTCGCTACCAATAACACAATAGTCCATAAAACTAATTATCTTAAAATATTAGGCTTAACTTTCGATAATAAATACTCATTGGACGAGCATGTACATATATCAAAAGCAATACGAACTCACTAATCAACATTTTAATATCAATTATTATATCTAAAATTGATTACTGTTTCTCTTTATTCGGAAAAACAAACATTACAATACTATCCACTAATTACTATTCAACTTCGAGAATTTCTCTCGGAACCTTCCGTATCACCCTGATTGCAGGGAAATCAAGTCGGAATTAAAAACTAAACAGAAAAAGAGATTGTGTCACAAGAAACAAAAACTAAATAATTTATTTATATTTATTACTGTCTTCATATATTTATATATATAAGTATATACTGATTTGAAATGGTGTCATGAAACCCGATCGGTTTTGTTTTTTGCGAAAATAAGCAAACACCATGTTCGAATCAGCTGTTCTCCTTACAATTGATAATTTTGTAAGATTTAAGAACTATTATACAAAATTATTGCATTTATTTTTTTTCTCAATTTTTTTTTTTATTTTATCATTTCTTTATTTATTATAAAATGTTATAATAATTTAATAATTAAAAATTATTAATTTATGCCCGATTGAGACTGATGATAAGCCAAATTTTTTTGTAACGCTACATTTACACAGCGTAGCAAGTTTTTTTTTCAAGGGAGCAGGGGGCGACTGTTTCCCGCAAGGAAACACGAATAATATGCATACTTGAAAAATGTTTATTAATGGAGGAAAATATTTCTTTTATTACACAAATAGTAAGTAGTCTTAGATTTTCTTCACAAAACCGTTTGAAAACTTCACGTGTAATTTTATCGCCATTTTCTTGTACCTTTTTTCTGTGTTGAAACAGCTCTCTAGCATCGTTGACCTTTAACACTTCTGTAAAGTCTAGTTCTCTAAGGTTTTCTCTTGTCATACCCTTGTCCTTCCATAGTTTAAACCATAACTCGGCTTCATTCTCGAAAAATTTTAAATGGTAGTATTGGCAAAAATTTTTTGATTTCTCTTTAAAATCAGCCAATGACATATTTAGTATTAAACTGTGTGGGATGTATAGCGATATAAAGCCGAAAGCAAGTAAATTTTCATTATCAAAACGCTGCTTTAGTGCGGATATCAGAGAATATAAATAAAGGATAAAGATCGATGGCTTCCAGACATCGCATGGAGACAAAGCAGGGTGATTGGATGTTGTTGGCGAGATACAATGTGTCTGAACCAAGGGTTTTTTGTCCGCACGAGAAACTACAAGTTGCGGGGGTATAGTGATATTTAAAGTCCGTAATGCACAAATTACAACTTCACTCACTTCAGGTTCTTAGTAAACTAACTTTATTGAATTCAAAGCACAAAAAGATCGACTTAAAAATTAAAAGAAAGAAAGATAGGGAAAGATAACAGTTTTTATGTACAAACAAAGTAGCTGTTGTGCTATGTATATGTGTAATTAACGGTTAATTTGTGTTCTGATCCAACATCCCGGGCCCGTTGAAAGTATGCGTTTTAAGGTCGAGGTACACAAACGACTTCAGCGTTAAGCTGCATTGTCGACAAACGCAGCATGCAGCGTCAAACCACACAAACGACGTCGAGGTACACAAACGACTTCAACCATATTGACTTCAGTAAACAAAAAACAGTTGTGAATTTAAAAATTTAAGAAAGTAATTATTGAAGAAAACTGTATTAAAAGTTGAATTATTAAAACAGGAAGTATGTATTTTTATTATCATGTAATAAATTGAATTGGAATAACTTTTTAAATAGATAGGGAAGTCTGCCATGAAATTTAACATAAATACTGCAAAGAAATTGCCATTTACCATTTTGTCATTCATCACGCGATCAAGCAGTTCTTTTGGTTCACAAACAGCTGTTTTCTGGTTCACAAACCAGTTCTTTTTCCATTCACCAATACTGTTTTCAGTTGAAGTTGAAGTTGTTCGACTTTTTGAGTTGCTGCGTTCGCGAGCAAGCTATGTAACTCGGTCCATACGATTTCATACATTTCAACTTTTTTTTTTTTTGACGCACGAATGGACCAAAAGCTGGTTTGCAAGAAAACGTCGTTTGTGTACCTCCACCTTTACTTTCAAGTGACAGGTAATAGTGCCAGTTTATGAATAGGGCGTCGAATTATTCCCTTTGCTGTCTTGATGTCAGCTACTCGTATACGGCCGTCTCTTCCCGGGATAGTAGCTTCGATGCGACCCAGAGTCCATTGTTGTGGTGGTTTATTGTCTTCGTGTACAATTACCATATTTCCCAAGGACCATTTCGATGAGGTGTTGGTCCACTTTGTTCTATTCTGCAACTCGCTGAGATATTCGTGTGACCAACGTTTCCAAAAGTGCTGTCTGATTGCACTGACAAGATGCCAGCGTTCTAAGTTGTCCAGATTTCTTTCTGCAATAGGATATTCCAGTAGCGTATGCAAGGGGCGTCCTACCGGAAAGTGACCTGGTGTTAGTACCATCAGATCGTTAGGGTCAGACGAAAGTGGAGTCAACGGTCTGGAGTTAAGAATTGATTCAACTTCTGCCGTCACAGTACTTAACTCTTCTTCCCTTGGCACTTTTGACTGCTGCTTCCCATAATCCTCCAAAGAGGGGTGCTCTGGGCGGAATAAAATTAAAGGTAATACATTGTTCTGTACACCGTTTCACGAGCACGTCTTGCGTAAATTTGTTGTATAAAAAAGATTTTAGTTCCTCCAGTTTATTCGATGCTCCTGTGAAATTGGTCGCATTGTCGCAAAATATCTGTGCAGGTGTGCTGCGGTGCACATCTAAGAGCATCTAAGAGCGCCTATAAATGCTTCCGAGGACAAGTCCGAGAGAACTTCGATGTGCTCAGCCTTGGTGGCAAAACAGCAATGTAAGTTTTAGTGGGACCCTTGCCCCTGATGCGTAGATATATGTTGACTGGGCCAAAGAAATCCAATTGAAATGGTGGTGACGGTGTCACTCTCTCCAGTGGAAGGTTGCCCATGATTTGTTGTGCTAACTTCCGCTTGTAACGTACACAGATGATGCATGATTTGACAATACGTCGTGCCAAATCTCTAGCGTTGACAATCCAAACACTCAGACGAGTTAAAGATACTAGTGCCTTTGGTCCAGCGTGATAGTTCTGTCGATGCAAATGCTGAACGTATCGAAGGACGAATTCATCTTTCCCAGGTAGCAATATCGGATGTTTTTAAGTGTATGGATCATCTGTCAGCTCTAAACGACCTCCAACCGTGAGGAGCTCGAATCTATCGATCGTCTGTAATAATAAATTAAGAGATTTTAGACTGTTGCAAATAATCCTACCCTTGCGTAGAGTTTGTATTTCTTCCGCATAGTACGTTCTTTGTAAGTTCCAAACAATACAATAAAATGAACGTTGCAATTCCTTTACTGATGGTGATAACGTCGACAATTCCAAAGACCTTATTTTCCTGGATGCGTTACTAAAACGGAATAACCAGACTACAATTTGCAGGGTACGACGATGGCAGCTATATCTGTGTAGTGCTTCAAGCAAATGGTTTGTAGAGGCAGTGGTAATGAACGACGATTTGCGCTTTTCCTGGTCGACGACATCCACATCCAATTCAATGAATTTGTTAACTGGCCATTCATGTTGATCTTGTATCAAATACTCAGGTCCGTCAAACCAGTTCGATTGGTGAAATTCTAGTACAGTGCATCCTCTCGAAACTAAATCTGCTGGATTGTATCGTGTCGGAACTTATCTCCAGCGGCAAGTTGTTGTCGCTTCTTGGATATCAGAAATCCGATCTCCCACAAATGTAGATAGTGTAGCTGAGTGTTGCTGAATCCAATGCAACACAATTTGAGAGTCACACCACAGATATGTGGTGCAGTGTTATTTTGACGTACAGCTGCGATAGCAGATGTGCCCCACACAATTCCAATTTGGCAACGACAATTTCCTCGTTGGTGCCACCTTTGACTTTGATGTGACTAATTGCACCTTCACTTCAACATTCACACCAATCGTACAAACGTAAAAACAACAGCTATAAGCGCGGATGGATGCGTCACAGAAACCATGCAGTTCTAAACTCTTTCTGTTGTCAAATATCGTGGTATGGTAAGTAACTGCATTAATGTTAGTGATGATATGAACTTCGTCCATACATGGTGAATGTTTTGAGCTACCGACTCGTCCCACTGTAGTTTTTGCAACCATAATTCCTGTAATATAATTTTCGCAACAATAATAATAGGTGAGACTAAACCTAATGGGTCGAATAATGACGATGAAATGGAAAGTATGGTCCTTTTGGGGACAACCTGAGAAAAGAATTTAGGTAAGAAGGCAATCTTGAACACGTCTTGGCATTGATCCCATGCCAGACCCAAAGTACTAGTGGCAGCTTCTTCTTCTATGTTTAAGTCCTTTACGCGAGGGTCTTCGACGAATTCTCTAACGTTGGAATGCCATTTAGCAAGTTCAAGTCCTCCACTAAGAAGGATTTCGGTGACTTCAAAATTGATCTGTCGAAGATTTTCAATAGTGTCCGCTCCACAAAGTAGGTCATCAACGTAGAATGAGGATTTTATAACTTCTACTCCTATTCTATATTCGTCTGCTTGTTGATCGGCCAGAAAATTCATACCGCGTACTGGTAAGTAAGGTGCAGCTGCAGTTCCGTAAGTGATAGTATTTAATTCATAAGTGCGCAGATTCTTTTCTGGTGAATCCCTCCAAAGTATGTATTGAAATCTGCGATCCTGAACATCTACGAAGAATTGCCAGAACATTTTTACGACATCAGCCGTCATAGCGAAGCGATACATCCGAAAACGTAAAAGGAGTGTATACAATTCGTATGGTGTGTCCAACCATGAACAAATCGTTTAAGAACTTACCCGATGAAGTCTGACAGGATGCGTCAAACACGACCCTTAGATTAGTTGAAGTACTGGTGGGCTTTAGCACACAGTGGTGTCGCACGTAGTAGTGGGAATTGCTTAGCCTTGGTGTGATCACCATACTCATGTGTCCAAGTTTCTCAAATTCTTGCACAAACTCTATATAGCGTGTCTTTAAATCTGGTGTACGACATAAATGGCGTTCGACAGCTTTGAATCTTCTTTTGGCAGTTTTGTATGAGGAACCTAAGCAGGCTGGATCATCCTTAAATGGTAACCGGACGATGACTCTGCCTTCAGGTTTTTGTTGAACAGTTTTAACAAAAGAGTCTTCGCATTTCCTTTGCTCCGGTGTACAATTAGCTGCCAAATTCCTCACCTCTTCGATGTGCCATAAGCGTTCTAATGCCTTGTTTATAGATTTATTTATAGTAGTTGAGAAGCTACCTACTTTGTTGTTGCCAGATCTTCTGAAACGACCAAATATAACCCAACCAAGTAGTGTTTTCTGCAGCGTATCAGATTTGTACCGAGTTTTATTTGGCCAACTGAAAGGATATCAAAGAAGACTTCAGTATCGAGTAGTAAATCTATACGACGTGATTGATAGAACTTCTCATCAGCTAACACTGCGTTGTCAGGCAATCTCCAAGTTGATGTGTCTATTTCAGAGTCAGGCTGATATGCAATCTGTGAGGTGATGCCAAATTCGAGCGATGATTCGAATGTTCCAAGACGTGATCTAATTGCTGAGCAAGTACGAAACCTAATGTTTGCTTGTGTATCGTCAATACTGTGAATCTGCATATGATGTTTATTTCGTGGAAGACGAAGGGAAAACCTTTCTGATTAAGATTCACCTGTGAGCACGAATCTAGTAGAGCTCGGCCCACCTTGTATCCTCCAGATGCATCCTTTACCAGCACCATCGCAGTGGCCAAAATAACTTGATCTGGAGATCTCTCCACATGTGTGTGAACTACAGCCGATTGGTCCTCATGAGTACTATTAGTTTGTGAGGCAGGAACCGTATACGAATTGATCTGTCCAGTAGAATCATTATGTAACAATGTATGATGTGCACGAGAGCAAATGCGACACCTCTTGTTTGACTGGCACTTAACCACCTGATGTCCCTTGCTTAAACAATTCAGGCAGAGGACAAGCTGTTTGATAGATTCACATCGGTCACGTAAGGACATTTCCCTTATTTGTTCACATCTATAAATTCTATGGTTGTTGCTAGAGCAAATTGGACAAGTTTGGGTCGAACAACTAAATACATGTCCCTAACGAAGTGCTTGTTGGTTAGGTTGTTTCCCAGAAGAATGCTGAGTATGAATAATGGAGGTATCTACCTGCGATTTAAGAGTAGACTCCAAAAACTGACAGTGCCGTTCAATGGCCTGAACACACCTGTCCAAGATGGTATGTCAGTAAAGTCCAACGACTCATTCCACTTCTTCCTTGTGTTTTGGTCAACTTTATCCAAAACGACTGAGATGAGCATTGACTGAGTGATTTGAGATTCGTTGCCAATCGATAACAAAGAGTTGTACAATGCTGATGCATTGTCGATGAGATTACGCTCTTACCGTTTCCAAGGCTGCCCCTCGGAGACAGTTAAGTAGTTGATTAAACTTTTCTATGTTTATTAGATGCACTTGATTATCAATGAGCTGTTTGAATGAAGTGATAAAGTTCTTATACTCTGCATATTTACCATCGAATATCGATAACGTCAGCCTAGGCAATTTCATGGCGGTCGAGTGGCCCGAAAAAGATGGTGACTCGGCAACGGTTGAGTTGTGAACCTCATCGCCTAACTGATTTTGAATGCTCATTTGACAGTAACATATGAATCTTCAAGATCTCCGCGTATTTCTCGATTCCCTTATGCAGCATCTAGCTGCTCAATGTTAGATTGGATAGTCATAACTTGTTTGAAGTATGCTTCCAGAATTGCAAGACGGCAGCTCAGCTCCGA
This sequence comes from Amiota mariae, assembly GCA_035041805.1. Classification (NCBI taxonomy): domain Eukaryota; kingdom Metazoa; phylum Arthropoda; class Insecta; order Diptera; family Drosophilidae; genus Amiota; species Amiota mariae. The sequence continues at coordinate 43,195 of JAWNKV010000531.1, read as the reverse complement.
TGACGTGATCCTAGTAGATCTCTGAATTGGATCTACGATGGTGCGAATCCGAGTGATTCTTCTACGAATATTCGTACGTTGTTCCAAATGATGGATACGTTGGTGATAGCGAAGGATCGGCAAGGCGTCAGTGTAGTTGCTTGTCGACAGCGAGGGGTCGACAAGTACAAATATGATTGTTTGTCGACAACGAGGGGTCGGCAAGATGGCAATAAGATTGTGTTTGCTAAAACGAATACCCACAGTTGATAGACGGCCGCACGGTGATCAACGAAAGTGTGTTAAAATGTAATACAGCGATCAAAACACGCGAGGTTGCGACCACGAATATGTAAATTCAAAGGGTTTTTGGTCCGCACGAAAAACTACAAGTTGCGGGGGTGCAGTGATATTTAAAGTCCGTAATGCACAAATTACAACTTCAATCACTTCAGGTTCTTAGTAAACTAACTTTATTGAATTCAAAGCACAAAAAGATCGACTTAAAAATTAAAAGAAAGAAAGATAAGGAAAAATAACGATTTTTATGTACAAACAAAGTAGCTGTTGTGTTATGTATATGTGTAATTAACGGCTATTTTGTGCTCTGCTCCAACGCAATGCAGTCCCAATTGCAGCTGCAGTTATGGTAGAATTCTTGAAAATAATTTGGTTATCCTCGTCCGCGTTGCTGCGATGATCTTTTACGAGAGATATTATTTTTTTAATATAATTCATGCATGCATACATGTCGATAGTTTTTGATTGTAATGCATTGGCAACAGGTTCTAATATGCTTGAGTATTTGGCTATCAATCCAACGCATATAATGAATTCTGACTAAGTAGCAGCGCAATAATGCTGTCACTCAAACAACTAAACGATTTCTTGTCATTCAAATGACTACAGTAAATGCCAATCATCTAGACGTGTGGGTTCAGCCCTACAAGACACTGTGAATAGCGACATGCAAGTTGCGTCAGAACCTCTACTTTTGTATATATACTTTATTACTTTATTTACCATTATTCATATTGTTATAAGAAACTACTTTATTATTACTTTATTTACTATTAAACACCTTGTTATCATCATTATTTGAACTACCTTACCTATTGCATTAGATTGAACTTATCCTAGCTTTAATTATGTATTTAAAATACCTTGTTACCATCATTGTTACAAACTGATTTATTTCAATGTTTATATTTTTGAACTGCCTTACCTTATTGTTGTAATTGTAATATAAATATTAAATCAATCATAGCTTTAATTGTTATTGTAATTAATTTTCATTCGATGCACTTATAACTCTCAAACAATTCATAAGCTATGTTACTTTAAGGGTTCAAAAATGTAAATCAAAATCAGTCTTAGATTCTGCTCAATAATAAAAATACATAAATCAAATATAACTGATTTCTTTATTATTGTGAAACCCATAATTGGCGCAGTTGGCAAAGGTCAGTCTTCTTTTAGAAAGCGCAAGATTTAAGATAAAGCGCTATCCCAAAACATGACATAAACCTTCATTGCGTCCAACTGCAGCTTAAATTTAGTTGAATACCACTTGGTATAAGCCAACATTGCGTCCAACAGCAGTTTAAAAATTGTGGCAACCCGAAGGTGCCTTAACACAGCTGTGTCCTAAAAACGCAATTTAAATACATATATCGACTATGGAGGAGTAGAAGCAAAGGCAACACAAACAACAAAAACAACAAACCGAAGCATATGTCAAAAACCAAGGAAGGAGAAGAAAAGAGGAGCGAAACATTCCCAAAGAAGAAATGAGATTTCTATTTAAAAAAAGGAAAAAAATTAATAATATAAATAAAGAATATGAATTAAACAAAATTCAATGTATAGAAAATCGAAAGAAAAACGTGAATAACAGCAAAAGAAGCTAATTGCATTTCAACTAAGAAACAACAAGCAAAAGGAAACCGCTATAAATTTTTTAATGGAATCCAACGAAGACAATAAAAGTCTCTAAGCATTACATACAAACAAACGTCCAAAAGGAAAAAAAAACAATTGAACATCTCAAATAATTTTAATTAAGAAAAATAAAAACAAAATAAAAAGAAGATTAAAAACAACTGAAAACCAATTTAAAATCAACGAAATATTTTTCAATAATGGCACAACAACTATCAGCAATATCAGCAACCGATCTTTTAAAAGAACCATCAGGAATAAAAGAGTAGGAGTACGACTTGTCATCGTCCATCAGGGAAGTAGAACAAATCCTTCCACTCTTCCCAGCAAATATTCCAATGCAGAATTTTGTTCTTGAAAAATATGTTAAAAACAAAATCCAAGGCCCAGCACTGGAAGTGATTAAAGCATTTAGAGCAACAATAACCTGGCAGAACATTAAATTAGAACTTATAAAGAACTTCGGTGTGAGAGAATGTTACCATACCCTATATCATCAGGCTATAAATGCAAGAATTGATAATGTAACTAATTATTATAAATATTTAAGACGTATAGTATTTTAGATAAATTAAATACAAAGCACGAGTTAGATAGTAATGAACCGCAGGAATTTTCCATAGAAACAAATGAGTCCATTATTTGAAAAACATTTTTAAATGGAATTAGCCCAAATTTATCAAGCATAAACCTAAGAAGAGAGATAAATACTCTTAGACAGGTTATCATACATTAGAGGAAACAGGAAATTAAAATAATAAATTTTTAAATGAGAAATATCAACCGCGTTTTAAAAATAATAATAAACAGCAGTTCGTTGAAAACCCAAATATGAAACATAATATAAAGTTCCGACCAAATCAATCAGGACAAATTCATCAAAATAACCAGAGACATCAATCAGGACAATTTTGTCAAAATAACCAAAGATATCAATCGGGGCAATATCACCAAAACAACCAGAGACCATATATACCTAGAAACAACAATCACGAAAACTCACAACAAAGTAGACAGATTTATCAACCAATGGAAATAGACCATTTACAAAATGAAGTCAACTTTTCAGTATCCGATCAGGAGCTCAATCTTCCAATAATAGAATCATAAAATTACTAGATACAGGGTCAAGCACTTGTCTACTTGATAAAAACTTATTCCAACAATACCCACGTCAAAGGTTAAGCCAACCAATAATCTTTAATACTATGAATGGAGAATTATGAATAAATGAGGAAATTATCACTCCGATGCCAGTAGAATTTAACGAACAGAAACAAATGAGTTGGAAATTAGTTAACGTTAGCAACAAGACATTTGACGCATTAATCGGACAAAACTTGTTAAAACCTCTCTGCAATATTACAAATTTGGAAGAAGAATATGGACGCATAAATGACAATAAGTTCAAATTTATCAAAACATGTCCACTCAATTTTGGTGAAGTCGACTCAAAAGAAATCACCCAAGTAGCAGAAAACACTTTGCAAAAACTAGACAGAAACGATATGAATAAAGAAGAAAAAGATCGTTTAGCAGCACTTGTAGAACAAAACCATGATTTATTTTTTCAAGAAGGACAAATGTTGACACATACACATGACTTACAACATGAAATTGTAACGACAACAGATCGACCAGTCTACTCAACGATTTACAGGTATCCAAGAGGACGAGATAAATAAACAAATGAGGGAAATGGTAGAAAATGAAATATTTGCAGAAAGCACTTCCCCATATAACTCTCCATTATGGATCGTCCCAAAAAAAAATTTGATAATTCAGAACAGAAAAAGTGGAGATTAGTGATTGACTATAGGGCTTTAAACGAAGTCACTGTCAGCGATAAATTTCCGATACCTAACATTGAGACTATCCTAGAAAAATTGGGAAGTGCTCAATATTTTATTACTTTAGACGTAGCTAAAGGATTTCACCAAATAACTATCAGAGAAAAAGATAGGAAAAAAACAGCGTTTTCAACACCATAAGGACATTAGGAGTTCATTCGTTTCCTTTCAGAGGTCAATGAATTCAGTATTACGTGATTTCATAAATAAAATTTCGTTTACTTAGACGATTAATTTTCAGTACAACAATGCAAGAATACAAAAACAATGTTCAACTAATTTTCAATGCCTTACGAAAACATAATCTAAAAATTCAAGTCGACAAATGTAAATTTTTCGCCAAATCAACAAAGTACCTAGGACACATCTTAACTACTTCAGGTATTAAACCTAACCCAAACAAAATCGAAATTATCCAAAAATTAAAACTTCCACAAACTAGTAAACAGATCAAAATCAATTTTGAGAATAACAGGATACTACAGAAAATTCATAAGAGATTATGCAAAAGTAGCTCATGGAATGACCCAATTTTTAAAAAAAGATGCCAAAATAAAAAAAAAATAATCCCTTGTATTGATTGAAGCACAAATTCTTAAATACCCAGATTTCAACAAGAAATTTCAATTACCAACTGATGCTAGTGACTTTGCAATAGGAGCCATCTTGTCACAGGATAACCATCCAATATGCTACGCTAGTAGAACTTAAAATGAGCACGAGAGAAGGTATTCAGTAACAGAGAAAGAACTTTAGCAATTGTATGGGCCGTAAACTATTTTAGACCATATATTTATGGACGGACTTTTGACCATTTAACAGACCACTTGTATGGCTACAAAAAAAAAAAAAAAGGAAAAAATATTAATCCTAGGTTACAACGTTGGTTACTCAAGTTAGGAGAATATGATCTTAACATAGGATAAGCAAAATTAATGCAGATTAGAGCAAAACAATGATAACATGAGCATATTGCCAACTATTCATTCACAAGACGAAGATATTCACGATCACATTCCTATATTAGAGTCAGTTGTAAACAATTTTTCTACGCAGCTTATACTAGTTGAACATAAGACCAAGGAAATAGAAGTCATAAATAAAATGCGAAAAATATATATTAGCATAGATGATATTTTGGGAGAACACATGAGAGATACTTCAGAAGATTTTTGAAATCAGGAAGGGTTGGAATATATTCAGGAATTTCAGATCAGCAATATGATATAGTGCAACGGAAGCTTATAGAATTATTTAACAACAAGATTAAATTATACAGATGTTCTTTTCATGCTAAAGATATGAGGAACAAAGATGAGGTTTTAAGATGTATTAAAAAATATCACACACAAGAAACAGGCCACGCAGGAATTAATGATAATTAACAGGGTTGAAAGAACATAATATTTTTCAAGAACATGAAACAACTTATACAAAAATACATTAACAATTGTAACATATGTATCAGGGGAAGATACGATAGACAGCCAATGAAACCAAAATTTAAACTAACAGAAACACCTAAAGACATAAATGAGATAGTACATATGGATACATGTATAATTAAGAAACATACCTTTTTCACATTCATCGAAAAATTTTCAAAACAGACCTTCGATCTTTTCTTACCAGACAGGGACAGCATAACTAATTGAAATAGACAATCAAAACTTGTCCACCCTAGAGAAACTTTATAAATGTGTAGAATACTATAACAAAACAATCCATTCAACAACAGGTGTCCAATAGAAATAGTTGACAACAAGATTGATACAACTAAAATTTTTGATAGACTTCAACAATTAAAAACAAAAATAGTACAGAAACACAACGAAGAGAAGATTATACTACTTTAGAAATGGAGGTTATGTAAAAAACTATAGATCTGTCAGACATAAACATGAACCTATTTATAAAAAAATAAATGTAGACAACATCCACCCGACCAATATTAAATGAAAAAATTTTTTTTTCATATCAAATTGATTCGAATGCTATTAATAATGATATAAATTAGAAAACGAATAATTTTTGAACTTAAATAAATGTATTAATAATTGCAAAACCAATATTCTCAAAATAATTGAATTAGAAATTAAATTTTTAAGTTAAGCTTACGAACATATGTATAACAAAATAAATGTTAGGTATTAAAATAATGTAAATCAAAAAACAAAAAGAAGAAAACAAAAAAGCAACACACATCAATTTTTTAAACATTGCAATTTTTTACAAAAGAAAAAAAGACCTCAGGAGAGATCTTAATCAAACGGGAGAGGAGTTACGTCAGAGCCTTTACCTTTGTATATATACTTTATCACTTTATTTACCATGGCCGAAGGCCATAGCAGCCAGTGCTCCCCCTTTAAGTTTTTACAATTCAAGTAACTGTAATAATAAATAAATAAATGAAATATTTACCATTATTCATTCTGTGATAAGAAACTACTTTATTATTACTTTATTTACTATTAAACACCTTGTTATCATCATTATTTGAACTGCCTTACCTATTGCATTAGATTAAACTTATCCTAGCTTTAATTATGTATTTAAAATACCTTGTTACCATCATTGTTACAAACTGATTTATTTCAATGTTTATATTTTTGAACTGCCTACCTTATTGTTGTAATTGCATTATAAAATATTAAATCAATCATAGCTTTAATTGTTATTGTAATTAATTTTCATTCGATGCACTTATAATAGTGGCTTTACAGTGGCTCGAATCACGAAGATTCGGTTTTGTGTTTTACAGTGGTATTTTAGTATCACGAACAGCTGTTGTTTGTTTTGATTATACATACAAATGGAACGTTGTGGCTAATTGTGATAATTAAAATGGACATTTTGTGAAAAATATATGATTGAGAACAATTTGGAGTGTATGCAAATAATACTTGCAGCTTTCTTTTTCATTACTGCTACTCATTTTATTAATATTTAAAGAAAAAATTACAATTTAAAATTTTCTTCAAATTGTTTTGTGCAATGATCAGCTGTTTTATGTGCGGCGCGCAAAAAACGAAGAAGAAGTCACATGACAATCACAAAAAACGAAGAAATTATGAAAATACTGCCAACCTACATGGAAGAATTGCCCAGCCCTGTTAAGACTGACCATTCAAAAAAACTGGGCGCCGCACATAAAACAGCTGATCATTGCACAAAACAATTTGAAGAAAATTTTAAATTGTAATTTTTTCTTTAAATATTAATAAAATGAGTAGCAGTAATGAACAAGGAAGCTGCAAGTATTATTTGCATACACTCCAAATTGTTCTCAATCACATATTTTTCACAAAATGTCCATTTTAATTATCACAATTAGCCACAACGTTCCATTTGTATGTATAATCAAAACAAACAACAGCTGTTCGTGATACTAAAATACCACTGTAAACCACAAAACCGAATCTTCTTGATTCGAGCCACTGTAAAGCCACTATAAGGGTCCAAAAATGTAAATCATAATCAGTCTTAGATACTATTCAATAATAAAAATACATAAATCAAATATAACTGATTTCTTTATTATTGTGTAACCCATAATTTACATGTTGAATGGCGGCGGACAAATAAACAAAAACAAGTAGATTTGCAGGTACGATAGCCGTTTTATTTTGTTGATTCAATATACATAGCAATGCAATCGTTGTTGCCTTGTTGGCTGATGAAAAAAAATGCATGCAAATTGCATGCCCAAATGGAAGATATGAGGAATTAGTTACATTAACATAATTACATTCTTCACGCAGTGAGTAGTGTTATAAGTTTGTCATGAAGTTTGTAACAGACAGAAGGAGACGTCGGTGACCCCATAAAGTATATATATTTTTGATCAGCGCGACGAGTTGTTCTAGCCATGTCCGTCGGTCCGTCTATATGTATGCAAACTAGTCTCACAGTTTTTGTGCTAGAGAGCTTTATTTTTACCATACGCAGTACATTTGCCGGAATCAGCCGAATCGGACCACTTGAGCGGGGGTCACCATTCCATAGCAATCGGGATCCAAATGAAAGTTCTTATTAGATTTTTTTTTGGTTTTTTGTACTATCGACTTGAAATTTGGACAGTATATGTTGCTGATCCATGTCCTCCAACTGTGTATCGATCAGTAGATACCAATTATTTTTTTAAATCTGTTATTTTGCGCTATTTAGTGTTTCATGGTTTTTGAAATCCCATTATATTAATAAATTCATTATAAAATTATGTACTTCCTTTTCCACGATTTCTGCAGTTTATATGATTAGCAAGAAGACCATTAAATTCACTAATCAACTCTAAGCATCCCAAATAATTCCCATTATTTTGAAAGCCTAATATTTTTTTATCACCAGAAAAAGCAAGACATCTTGAAGCCAAAAATTTCACTACAACAACAATTCTTCTAAGTACATTCTTCCAATAATTGACTTCTGCGTTATAATGGGACATCAACTTATTGTCAACTCGTCCAGAACTTTTGCTTCTTGCGACATTATTAATCATAAATTGCCTGTGCTGTAAACTGTTCTCATGCTCCATTAATAAGTTACTTATGTGCTTCCAATATTTATTTCCATTCGGAGAACTTAAATTATGTCTAGTACCAGCAGTAGTATTAAATAGACGGAAGCAATAACACTACACAGATTTCTTCGATGGTGAATAAAGGAACCATTTTCTTTGTAAACACTAACCATTAGTCAATTTACGGGTGAAAATATTTTTGGTCAAATTTCTAGTATTTTGTTTACCGCTTAAATCTGGAAAACTTGTTGTCTCGGAGAAGTCATAATTTTTTATTTTAAAAAACTCTGGACCGTTTTGAATCCAAATATCGCGTACTTTCAACATAGTTTGTACCAGGATCAGGATCAAGAGATACATTCTCCAAGCTTGCAATTATAACGTCATAGTAGCTTGAAGAGGAAGGTTCAGCATCTGATGTGTGTTTGTCATTTTCGCCACACGTAAGCACTTTTTCCTGTTGATATTCAGAAGTATTTTAATCTTGAGGTGATGAGGATGAAGAATCAGTCCACCTCTTTGTTTCTTCAAACGTACAAAATGAAGTAAGCTTTGTTTTTCGATTACTTCATTCTGAGTTTTTTTTTAATGTAGGGATTGAAAATTAAAATTATAATTAATCTTAAAACTAAAATTATTTAATTTAAATAAAAATCAGTCTCTGACCCCGAAATTTATTTGCAAAAAATTGCAAGATATGCCCCTACTCACATCCATGTGTGGGCAGAGACATATAAAATTCAAATATGCAGACGGCATAGATGAACCAAATCAGCTAGTTCATCCCTGCGGTGAGCTTATGAAAAAAGTTAATCCCTAGAGCTATCCTACGATGCACCAATGATGGAAGACTGATACGAAGGAGTGTATAAAGTAAGATGGCAAACGGGAATTAGGATTCCAGTTAAGGCCACGAAGGGCAAACAGAAGAAATTGTTTCTGTACAGACTCAATCCGATTTTGATTCTTTATATATTGCAGTGACCAAATGCAAGAGCAATATTCGCACATGATATATAAAAAGAATATTTGTGGTATTAGGGTTATTAAATTCAATAGATGAACGTTTAATGAAACCAAAAACACCCTTCACCTTATTTACGATAGAAGAGATATACTAGTTAAAATACAGCTTAGGATCAAACAGTATACCAAGGTCATTAAAAGTAGACACACGCTCGAGTTGGACGTTATCAATCTTGTAAGTGAACAAATGAGGCTTACACCAATGATACGTCACGAACTTACATTTGGAGATATTTAGATATAAATTATTTGTTAAGCACCAAGAATGTAAAGAATCAAGATCCTCTTGGAGTCTGAGATGGGAGGCACCATCATTAAATGAAAGGCACAATTTTACATCGTCAGCGTACATGAGGACACGAGAATGTGAGATGGAGAGAGGGAGATCATTAATGAAAAGGTTGAAAGAAGTGATCCTAAATGACTACCTTGAGGAACTCCTGAAAGAGAAAACCTAAACAAAACTCTTTAAGAATTATTTTTTAATTAGGATTTACCGACCTATTCTCAGAAACATCACAAAAAAATATCATGCTGTTAACGCCTAACATTATCATTCGCTCGCTGTTATGCCATTTTTCCATGACAAGAAAAGCATTCGGAAAAGATGGTCTGTCGAGCACGACTTTCTAAAATAGCACAAAAATTTTAAATATTGTGTGCACTGTTATCGCTATGTATCCCTCCGTGTACCTGTACCTTGACGTGGTGGTAGGGCTTGTGAGCGTCTGTGAAGGCCGTGGCTGCACCATCGGACTGCTTATACAGTCTGACAGGGTCACCCATGATGGAAAGGCCGGCCTGGAGACGTCAGACAAAATTAGGTACACGGCTGGGTGGCTGTTAAGCACCCCCCCCCCCCCCCCCCCTTAGCCAGGATATCGCGTGTCCATCGGCTAGATATTTGCAGTTAGAGGCTACGATACTGTATTCCAGCGACACACCTCACTGATACCTGCCCACCTCAGTGAGTAAAGATGGGCTTACCGTGTTAACGGGGCTATGACACGGCGGACCTTCCTCTCCCCATCACTCGTGTGATTCAAAACGGATTCAATAAAAAAATTAACAAGATAGCAGGTTTACGTACTGCATCTCAAATGGCGGATCAGGTGGAACACAATGTTCTCAATACTGAACTCTACCAAAACGGACAGGAGGTCGGGGAACTGTGGCTGCTGAGGGTGCTTCGACATCCAAGGCCGCAAACATACAGCCCTCGACTAGGACAGAACAGGCGAGGCTAATTCCCGCCTTCCGCGCTGCCAGGAAATCTACAGGTCTGAGTGGGGCGGGTACCAAATGGTATCTGCGTTATCTCAGTGAGGGCCTAACGCACGAAGAAGCCAAACAGAAGGTGCTCGATCGTGCTAAAAGCACCTCCGACACAAAGAAAAGAGGTGCTACAGAAATCAGTCCAACTGATGGCAACTCCGCAAAGAAAAGCAGGGCTACGGATACTGCGTTGGGAGTTGAAACCAAGAAGAAAAACTTGCCAACACCTGCACCGAAACCAGAGGCGGCCTCCAGGAGAGCTGGTGTCAGCTACGCCAACATCACCAAAGGTGTCAGGCTGGCTATACTCCCGAAATCCTACCCGGAGATCATCCTCTCACGTGAGGAACAGGGACAAGTGGAACACCTGTTGATGGACGAAATGTTCAAGGGGTCGGAGACCGAACTTGAATTTGACGGCATCCACTTTAGACCAGGCCTCATCCTGGTTGACTGCTCCACCCCAGCGGTTCGGAGTGGGTGAAGTTGATGATACCTAAGCTAACCGGATGTAAGGGGACAGAGCTGACGACATGCACTGGAGATGCCATCCCCGGTGTACATCTGATGACAGTTTACCTTCCCCGGGCGGCAGGTATCGAAGACAAGAAGCTACTTGACCTGATGGTAACTCAGAACAAAGCACTGAGCACCAATCTCTGGAGAATCTTCAGTAGCAAGGTCGAGAAGAATGGGAAGCTGCTAACAATCGGCATTGATGATCGATCACTTGAAGCGATCAAAGCCAAGGGCTGTAGAGTGGCTTACAGATTTGGCAAGATCCCGGTCCATTTACATTAAGGACGCGCAAGTGGAGATCCTCCACAACTGAGCAAAACTCAGCTGACGCCGAGGAAATCTTGAAAGAGGTGGCAAAGGAAGTGGTCAGGAGCGAGGTGCCTGTAGCGGAAGTCAGCGTTCTTGCTGTCGAAAGCGAAGATATAAACGCCATCAACCTAGCAGCGCTAAAACTGACCGACGAAGAAGCAGACTCGTACTCCTGTCAGACATCGACGATGCACTGACGGAAAGCGACGTCAAGGAGAAACCAGGACGTAACTAACGTAGAGATTAGAGTTGCCCAAATAAACCTACATCATGCGAAGGCCGCCTCGGCGGTCATCGCGAGGGCAACACTCAGGTCCAACCTGAGTATAGTGATGGCCCAGGAACACTGGGTATTCAGGGGTCAAATCAGAGGTTTGACAGCATCAAATACGCAGGTAATATGGGACATAAGATGTGATAACCCAAGAGCTTGCATTGTATTAACAAAATATATGAAATACTTGTGTCTTCCAGAGTTCCTCTCTAGAGATCTAGCAGCGGTACAGATCCCGGTCAGCATCGACGGGCACATACGAGAAATCCTATTTGCATCAGGATACCTACCACGGGAAGACACTCGTCCTCCACCCTATTTTGTCTACAAAATGGTAGAGTACTGTGGAAGGAAGAAGCTACCTCTGATACTTGGATGTGACCCCAATGCTCATAACGATTTATGGGGGAGCACGGATACCAATAAACGTGGTGAGTACCTTCTTGAATTTATCATTAGTAGTAAATTAGAAATTCTCAATGTGGGTAAGACACCCACTTTCATAACGAGCGTGAGAAAAGAAGTCTTGGACCTAACTTTAGGAAATACCTGGGGATTAGGTCTTTTTCAGAATTGGATAGTCTCCAATGAACCATCAATGTCTGATCACAGAATACTGGGATTTGACTTGAAAAGGGCGCAATTAATGCAAAGAATTTTAAGGAATCCGAGGAAAACAAACTGGGATAAATACTTAAATAATCTGAATGCAAACCAAAGGCAACTAAAATTAGGAGACTGCAAGATAAGCTCTACCAAAGACGTACCTTGTTGGAACAACGATCTAATGAAACTAAGAACGGAAGTTCGAAGGTTATCAAACAAATCAAAAATTACCAGGGATGGGACTGAATACAGAAAGACTCTAACACTCTATAACAAAGAGATTAGAGAAGTAAAGCGCATAAGTTTTAAAAACTGCGGAAGCATTGAGCACACCACAGAGGTATCAAAACTCTATAAGGTGTTAGCCAATGGCAGTAGTATTTCATCCACTAATCTTAAAAAATGGATCCTTTACTGAAAGCGAAGAAGAGAGGGTAAAATTACTTCTTGACACACACTTCCCAGGATCTTCCACATGCGTGGTGGCAGGGACAGTACATACTGATAAACTGGGTAGAGTGTGCAGGAATGAATGGATCATAGCAAGTGAAATTTGGACGGAAGCTAGGATTAGATGGGCAATTAATACATTTAAACCATTGATATCACCTGGAGTAGACGGAATTTTACCTGCCTTATTCCAGAAATGTCTAGAGCAGCTATCGGGTCCACTGACAAAAATAGCAAGAAGCAGTATAGCGCTAGGTTACATACCTATGGTATGGAGAAGAGCAAAGGTGATATTTCTGCCAAAGGTAGGGAAGAAGGACCCACTTCATTCTAAATCCTTTAGGCCAATCTGCCTAACATTATTTGCTCCAAAAACCTTAGAGGAGGTTGTAGATAACTACATCTGGACTACAGTTTTAGTACGAAATCCTCTGCACTATTGTCAGCATGCATATAGAGCATGGCATTCCACTGAAACTGCTTTATTTCAACTGACCAACTTACAGCAGGATAGCTTAGAAAAGAAGGAAACGGCGCTATGTGCCTTTCTAGACATAGAAGGTGCTTTTGACAATACTTCACATGACGCTATCAGAAGAGCTCTTACAAGAAGGGGGGTTGACAATACTCTAGCTTCTTGGATGAGTACTATGCTTCATATCAGGAAGGTAGAAATACCAACTAGGAAAGGAAGCATAATCGCCGACACCTCATGGGGCTGCCCACAGGTAGGTGTACTATCACCACTTATGTGGAGTATAGTAGTAGACGAGCTACTAGTTGAACTAAGAAACAGCGGCTTGTCATTTCAGGGCTATGCGGACGACAAAATCATCATTTGTAGAGGTAAATTTGAGGACACTCTATGTGAAAGAATTCAATAAGAACTTAAACTAACGAAGAGATGGTGTGCCATTGTTGGGCTGAATATTAATCCAGCAAAAACAACGGTAGTACCATTCACACGAAAGTATAAACTTATGCATCTTAAAAAACTATCCGTTTAGACGGCATAGAGATAGAACTTCAAAAAGAAGTAAAATTCTTGGGCATCTATTTAGACCAAAAATTAATGTGGAAACCCCAAATTAAGGAGGTAAAACAGAAAGCCACCAAGACTTTCATGACGTGTAAAGCAATTGCGGGTAAAAGTTGGGGTGGCACACCAAAAATCCTGCGTTGGATGTACACAGCAATTGTCAGACCTATGATTACCTACTGGGCAATAGTCTGAGAAAACTGCACGAAGCAGCAGACATTAATAAACACTCTTAACAAGTTACAAAGATTTGCATGTGTATGTATAACGGGAGCTATGCGAACATGTCCAACTGCTTCAATAGAGGTACTCTTGAATCTCACTCCTCTGCATATGCACATCCAATCCCAAGCGAGGAGGGCGATTTTGAGGGTAGCTGGGAACAACATCAGCACAGGTGGCTATCTCAGCCAAAGGAAGACACAACTTCTCACTGAGCAACTTCCTGAAACCTCGATGCCAATACTCCCAACGTTCAGCTTTAAGAAGCTCTTTAAAACTGAGCTTAGTAATAAAAAAATTGGGAAGGTTTAATGGAAACATATAAGTTAAACCAGTACATGATAACATGGTATACCGACGGCTCCCTCACCGAAGATAGGACCGGGGCGGGTGTATTTGGACAAGTGAAAAGGTACTTTGAACCATTAGGTAAGAACACTTCACTTTAATCTCAAACGGAACTACCGGAACCGCAGAATAGCAATACTGACTGATAGCTCATCAAGTCACTTCAAAACTGGTGTTGGAGTACATTGATAAGCTGAACATACTAGGTCAACTCAATCAGGTGTGGATTCTATGGGTTCCGGGTCATGCAGGAGTTAATGGAAACGAAATGGCAGATAAACTAGCCAGGAAAAAAGCATCAACTCCTTTTGTAGGGCTCGAACCATTCTGTGTATTAGTATCGGGTAACATCTCCCGTATTATCTGAGAAGAAGAGGACAAACAAAGGAGATTACACTGAGAAAAATTACCAAGGCTATCACACTCCAAAATAGCGCTAGGTATATACAACCTAAAACGTTACAAGGACTGTATGAACTTAACAAAGAACAAATTAAGAATCATTACGTGATTCTTAACAGGAGATTGTAGGTTGAATCGCCACCTAACAAAACTCGGAATCTTGTCTAATGGTCTTTGCAGGTTCTGCGGAGAAGATGATGAGACTGCACTACATGTGATAGGAACTTGCTCTGCACTGATGCGCAGGAGAAGCAAACACCTTGGCGAATTCACCCTATCCGAGGACGAATTCAGACTTTGTGAAGTAGGACCAATATTACAATTCATCGAGGGTATTGGGCTAGGAGAAATACTAAGTCCATGAAGGAGGCACAATAGATCTTATAGGTCGCAGTGCTACATCCCCCAACAATAATAATAATAATATCGCTATGTAAAATTGATAATCTTTCGAATTGTTGATTTCTCGCGGAATTTTTGTAATATAATGAAAATTATGGAAAAGAAAATGTGTTCAAATCATTGCGTAATCATAATAATCCATTTTCAATATCGGACAATTTTTGTATGAAAAATTATCGATTTTCACAAATATTGTGCCATTAATTGATAAATGAATTAAAAACATTTGCAAATATTGTATATACGAGTATAAGATGAAATCAGGCTTGCCAAGTTGGGGAAAGAGATAAATTCAGAAAAAAAAAATATAAATATTCAGAATTACTCGGAGAACCCCTAAAAAAACCTGTTTTCATTTTTTTATAATATTCTTTTTTTCTAAAATATTTTATATTTCTAACATATTTTCATTATACTCTTCATGCGGTGAATATGTTATATGTTTTTCATGAAGTTTGTAATACACAGAAGGAGTCATCGGAGACCCCATAAAGCATATATTTTATTGATCAGCGCGATGAGACGCGCGTTTTTGAGCTAGAGAGCTGTAGTTTTGCTCTTCTCATCATACGCAGTACATATGTCGGAATTATCCGAATCGGACCACTAGAGCGGTGGTCACCCTCCATAGCAATCAGGATCCAAATGAAAGTTCTTATTAGAAAACCTTTTTTGTTTTTTGTACTATGATCTTAAAATTTTGACATAATATAAGATTCTAACCCATATCATGACCAACCATGAAAATTTCAAGACCCTCAGACTACTAGGAGGGGCGTGAAGAGTATTAAGACTTCAGGATAGCCAACGTTAGTCTTTTTTATATATTTAAATAGTTTTGGGATTGCAGAAAGTTTAGCAATACATCTGTTATTGGATATGTCAGCTTAGTTACCTTTTTTTGTGTAGGGAAACAATGTAGGATTCCTTCCTTCTTCTGAAGTGATAAAATGAAAAGTTTCGCAAGCGGCTTACACAGAGACTCTAGGTATTTTGTCTGGGCCGGGTGCGTAAGTGGATTTCAACGATTTTAAATTTGTAAGAAGACACTCCTCTCTAATTACTGGAGTAACAATGAGGTTACAATGGGAAATGAGAAAAAGATACCGGTTTTGAGGGAAATAAAGAAGATTTGCGCTTGGAGTTCACAAAGTTATAAAACTGCTTAGGGTCACATGATAATTTCAGACTACATCGTTATAAAAAAGGCTATTTAATGAGATAAAATTAGACCGGGCCACACAAAAATAAGCAAAAGCAATATAAGAGCCAGAACTCTTGAATTTCTTATATAGTCTCAACTTAATGTTCTTGTAAACCAATGTGGTTTATATGATACTTTCGAAACAGCGTTATAGGGGACATAGGCATCAAAAATATTGTATATGACTTCACTGAAACAGGACGGCTTACAGAAAGAGATATTTCCGATGTTGGATGGAAAGTACCCTCAGGAATACTTAAAGGTTGGCATCTTGACACAAAAGAACCAGAACCATTACTGAATACAAGATCAAGTGATCTATTGCAATGATTTACTACAGAGTTCATTTGAAACAAAGAATTTTCAAACAGTGTGTTCAAGAAATCATGATGTGCTGAAGGAACTAGATAATTCGAGATACCGAAAAAGGACCTCGAAATGAATGGGATATTGAAATCGCCTAGCACGATAAAAGAGTCACGGTCCCGAAAAATGTTATTGACAGAGTTAATGGCTCAAGTATGACTCATATAAGTTTCCAAATTGGAATTAGGCGGAATATAACCACACGATATATAAACAGGTTCATTAGGCAAAAATAATTTCATACAAATAAACTCAATATTGGCTGAACAGTTTAATTCAACAAATTCTGATCGTAGGTGAGAGACGACAGCAATGAGGACACCATCTCCGCGGGGAATAGGGCGATCTATTCTATATGTGATGAAATTTGAACAGAAAATTTCATTACTAAGAATACCAGAGTGAAGCCATGTCTCGGAAATAGCTATAACATATAATGCTTCAAAGAAGAAACTATCTAGCTAGAAAAGTTAAGTTTAGTAATGAGACCTCTATCATTTTGATATTGTATAGAAATATTTTCAGAAGACGAAATTAGTTTTTTGGAATTGTGTTCCAAGGTGAAGTTTCACTAGTGGAAAGCAATCGAAGATTTGTACGTCGAGGTTTAAACTCATCATTAATGGTATGATCAGGCCAAAATTTCGTATCACAAACATTAGAAAAAATGTTTTTGGGAACACTTATTTTGAAGGACGCAATATCTTGTGGGTTCGAGAAATTAAATTTCTGAATAGTCGCCAGGACATTTGTTTTGGCTGCTATATAAAAAACAACATTTAGCAGCCAACTTGGAAATGAAGAAATGTCGACGGGGAGCAAGAGCAGTAAGAACCAGGGGGACTTAGAAGCCACAAGTGATATGACATAAATTAATTAGATGTAAGCATTGAAACAGGTGTGGTGATTTGTGTTGACCCTTCACGCAAAGGTACCGACGTGGGTGGGGGTAAACCATCATAAGTGCAACATTTCCAATATTGTGCACAATGGTATTCGAAAAAAGAGAAGAAGCTGGTCTTGACCGTTTGGAGACAGATACAGGACAATACCATCTGATACCACCACAAACTGACTTGTTCCCGCATAGCCTGTCATGGTCCCATCCGTTTAACCCAGCACACTTTAGATGGGCCACATTATTGCACGTCCAGCAAGTGACTGCACGATTTTTATCAGTATCGAAATCAGCCTTTGTTAGCGCATGGACCGTTGCAGCACTTCATATTAAAAATCAATAAGTTAATAATATGGACAAATTAAAAGAAAAAATAATGAGAAACGTCAATATGCGTTTATTTCGTACTGTGCCTTATAATACGTTGAAATTTCTTACTGGGAAAGAATCGTAAAGAAAAGTAATGGAACCGCTATGTTCAGCAATCCACAGATGGAACAGGTGCAGCTGCTTCAATAAGTAAAACAACAACAGCAACTTGTGAGAGCTACTGAAGACAGGGTAATGTTTAAAATGCAAAAACAATTTAAATACTGCAACTGAAATGAATTCGCAACAACAATGCTATAGCACACATAAATAAAAACAAAAAACGGTATATAAATAGAATTACAATTTACAATAACAAAAAAGTTTTAAGCAAAAAAGATGATAAAAAAAAAAAAAAAAATCCACTAACGTAACAAAAATACCAAAAGATTAATTAAATTTGATTTGATTAATGACTGGCGAATAAAAAAATGCACTTTGTAACAATTTAAAATTGATAAATAATAAGAAATAAGATTTGATAAATGAATGCACAAAAAGGATATGATTAATAAGTGGACAAAACACATCGAACTCGCTTTAGGTCTGCACAATGAAATCTGCACTATGTGTATCAAACCGTTACTTTCAATTGTCTTAATGTCAGTTTTTAATTTCAGCACTATGTTCTTTTCATATAAGGTCGTGAACAGAACAGCAGAGCACGAGGCAGGCTTGCCAACTTCCAAAAATATTTACACCTAAAGCAAAATCCAAAACCTCTAAAAAAGAACAATGTATGTTTTGAATTAGTTTTTTTTTCTAACTCATTTATAGTATCAAATATTAAATCATTTGCTTCTGCTTCATCTGACTTTTGCAAATCCTAATTGTACATAATTGCAGTTAATAAATTTAACTTTTTTTCAAGATAAAGTAATCACAGTGGCCAGTGTGGTGTGTCACCATACAGTATTGTAGTATAATATCTTAAAAAATTCCTATACACTGGTGATATTGTATTTGTTGCAGGCTTGCCAACTTAGGGGCATTATCAAAAGTCGAAATTATATTTGAAATAACTTATAAATAAAAAATATTGCAAATCATAAATTGTTTTTTTTTAGGGTTTTTTCCTAGTAATTCTGACTATT
The DNA here is from genome assembly GCA_035041805.1 of Amiota mariae. Taxonomy (NCBI): domain Eukaryota; kingdom Metazoa; phylum Arthropoda; class Insecta; order Diptera; family Drosophilidae; genus Amiota; species Amiota mariae. The sequence continues at coordinate 24,103 of JAWNKV010000531.1, read as the reverse complement.
TATAATTTTTCTTCCTATTCTGACTTTTGATTATTAAGTTGGCAAGCCTGCTTATATACTTGTAAAACAAGCCCCTAAAAATAACTCTAAGACAAAAACCCCTAGAAAAATCCCAACACATTTATTTTACCCCTAATTTTGGGGGAAAACCACTAAGTTGGCAAGCAAGTTGGTACAGCATTTTAGAATGTTATATTTACTTATGTAAACGAAGTGAACACGTGTAAGCGAATACATGGGCCTCACGTGCTCCGTGTACCCTTATGGCAAAGACAGCACTGACCAAGACAAAATTCTTATCATCAAAAGACAACCGCAGCAACCTGTGGCTCTACCTCACCGACATGAATTTTTTAGAATAAATAACTCCTCACTACCCTATTTCTAGTGCAAAGTGAGTACTGTGAAAATACTGAAAATAGAAAATAGAAACCGGTGCCAATAGAAACTATATCCAACCTAAATTTGTAGAAAATCCAGAGACCAATGAGAAACCTTTCGATGCTGTAACTGTTGGTGCCAGTATCAGAACCACTCATCACAAAATTATTCAACAGACCCGAAATCAAAATAAAACAACATTGAAAACTTTCGACGCCAAGTTAAGAAATGACATTTTTAAAGAATTAGTAGCTGTAATTGAAAGCAGTAAAAATAGAATGATCATCAAAAACGACATCAAGATTCCTATTAAAGAGAAACATCTCGAAGCAGTAAATGTAGTAATTCCTCGAGTAGATCATATGATCAAAGAGCAAAAAAAAAAATATTTAGTAAACAAATACCCTAACCTCTTTACGGAACCAAATCAAAAACTAAACAAACACTACCAGGGTAAAAGCAAAGATACGAACTGAATCAGACTCACTAGTATTTGCCAAGTTCCATCAGTTCCCAATGTCCTTAAAACACGAGGTTGATAAACAAATCAAAGAACGAATACGGAATAATTCGGCCATCTTGATCCTCGTACAATTCTCCCGTGTGGATTGTATTAAAAAAATCTGGTGCTTCCCGGTAGAAGGAATACATGATGGTTATTGAGTATTGAAAATTAATAAAAAAAAAATTTGCGGATAAATATCTAATACCCGCAATAAATGAAATTCTAACCCATCTTGGCGGCAATATTTTAAAGAAATCTCGACGATATTCTGGTAAAATATGTTTCATCTACATAGATGATATTATCATCTCTAGCAAAGATAATGAATCACTTTCAAAAAATTTGGATACAGTTTTCCGAACTCTTTGAGAAGCCAACATGAAGAGTCGGTTGGAAAAATGCGAGTTTTATAGAGACAAGGTGGAGTTCTTCGGTTTTGTCAAATCAATGTAGGATATTGAAACGCATCCAAATAAAATAGAAGCAGTAGCCAAATACCCGTGTTCCAAGACATTAAAGGACTTAAGATCATTCCTCGTTCTCTCCAGTTACTATAAGAGATTCATTAGAGATTTTGTTAAGTTGGTCAAACCACTTGCTTCTATTTTAAGAGGGGTGTCTAAAAGAGAATCACCATAAAAACTGAACAAATTCAATCAGAATCCAAAGAGTGCTACAATAAAATAAAAAAATGTTCTCGTATCAAATTAAATAATCCCGACTTTAACAACGAATTCCACCTAACTACGGATGCGTCCAACTACACTATAGTGGCTGTGTAATCACGAAATAAACGGTTAATATATTTTCTCTCAAGCACACTGGCTATGCCCAAAGAAAATCATGCCACAAATGAGAAAGAAATTTCGGCCGGTAAGGCCAAACACAAAATTTTTTCAGACCACCAACCCATGATATATTCCTTTATTAGTTGGAAGAGTATGACTAGGGAATTCTGTTCAAATCAGGTAGAGACAACGTGGTAACTGACACGTTGTCTAGAATCGCTCCAAGCTATGAAATTCATTCAGTAGTCCCTATTTAGCACAGCGCTGAAAGCTCAAATCATTACTTGATACTCAGTGTTGAATTACCAATTAACGCATTAAAAAATTAAATATTCTTTAAAAAGGCACAAAAATGTAAAGTTCAAAATCCCATTTCCGGCTTTCCATAGTCACATTATAACCCAATTGAATTACACAAATGAAGAATTATTAAAATTACTAAAAAAAAATACTTGAAGGATTTTTGACTTACAGTTCTATAGTTCTATGCATGATAATCCCTTTTCACCAAAGACCTTTATATATAGGCTACAATTCGAACCTTAGCGTTCTCATTTATATGTTTCTTGCATTTTCGAAAAGAATGTATGTACTGATTTCCAACAACAAGAACCCATGAAATTGTTGTTGGAATGTTCAGATACTCAGCAATTGCGGTGAGCGATTGTTGTGCGAAACACAATTTCGAAGTTCGAACTGTCGTATCTATGGTATATATGGTCTTTTCATACTAGTGAAGAAGGTATAAAAAACAAGAAATAATTTATTTATTGTGTTTATTTTGATGATCCCAAATAAGAATTTTTTGCTATCCACTCATTGGCACGTTGCAGCAACAATGGATTGTTTGTAAATTCAAACTGTTCTGAATTAGGAGTATCGCGGTTGCTATCGTCGCTGCCACGTCCACCACATCTTACAAAACCAGCTTCACCATACTTCAATATACCGACTGATGCCATTTCATTGCCATTTACGTTATTATTCCCACGAAAGTTCTTGATATTCAAATGATCAACGAGCTTCTCTATACCATCTGGTGCTAACTTGACATTAAGAAATTCTGCTACCTTAACTATAGTGCCACGCAAATCTATCAACATTTTCTCGTAGCTGAGGAAAAGCACGTTCGAAGCGTTTTGTTGTCGTTGCTCTTGAGCTTCACGTAAGTGACTATAATAAGGTAACCACGCATCTAAATGTAATATAAATAAAAATATTTATACTAAATATTTAAAATGGTTATACTTACTTAGCCCTAATTGAAAGTAGTTCCAGTAACGTTGAAAATCACCGACATAGCCCTGTGTGCGATATAAGCGATTTAAATGATAGTAGGAAACAGCAACGTCTTTAGCATTACGTGTTATATAAATTAGCTGCAATATTTATAAGTTTGTTGAATAAAGTCAAGTAATACAAAATTGTAATTATTACCTTACAACGTTGCTGCATGACACTTGGGGGCAATAATGAAAACGGGAAGTGTGTCTTTATAAAACGTCTTTTTTCGTTAGGCCAAGTTTTAAGAGTTTTATAACCCGGCATTGAAATTCGTTCAATGAAATCAAGTTTTTTTGGTGAATTCGCATTCTCAATGAGAAGAGTTTTTTTTATATCATCGTGCACAAATATAGAAAATCTATTAATAATTCAATAATTATCATTAAAGTATTCTTAGAGGAAATGCTACAACACAATTTCAACAATATTTACTCGAAAAAAGGAAAACGTTCAGTAAGCAATTGACTTTTGGCCTTTTCAAAATTCAAATCATTTGCTAAAAGCCATATTAGTTCTTGTGCCCAAGTTGTCCCCGAACGAGGAATTGTTGCTATCCAAATGTCATCGGGACGTGCCTCGAAGTTGTAGTAATGCGATGCTTCAGTTTTGAATTTATATGGAAAAAAATAACGGTCTGGACCGACTTGAACGAAGCCGGTGTGCTCACCTGAAGGTACAGAGAGCCAGAATTAATGGTGACCTGTAGGCACATATGTAAAGGGTGTTTTTTTAGAGCTTCACAGCTTTGAGTTGACAACACTGCTTTATTTGACAACCGATTGAACAGCTGATAGTTGCTTTTTGTTTAGTTTTGTTTGGCATTTCATCCGGTACCTTCCGGTTAGTTAAAATGGATCGCTACATGAGAGAACAACGTGATTTCATTAATCAAAACTTAATAATAAAGTTTAATAATCGAGTAATTTCTCGAAGAGCAGACGTGAAGTGTGATTTAACCCCATTGGATTATTTTATTTGGGGTTATGTAAACTCACTTGCCTACGCTGATAAACCAGAGACAATTGAACACTTGGAAATCATTCGAAGAGTTATTGGCGAAATACGGCCGCAAATGCTGCGAAAAGTGTGTGAAAATTGGACATCCAGATTGTCCCTTGTACGCGCCAGCCGTCGCGGCCACATGGCCGAAATCATATTTAAACATTAATTTCATAAACTTATCTATCCAATAAAGGCAGTTTAATTGATATTAAAAATATTTTTCTTTGTTTTATTTTAATTTAAAGTTGTAAACCTCTAAAAAAACACCCTTTACATACCATGAAAGTACTGCATAAGTTCATCATTAAGTGATGGCTCGACGTCTTCAATAGAATACGGAAAAACTCTTTCTGTGGTTGATTCGAAACTCATGATATTAAATTATGCTTCAAGTGCCATTTAGAAAAATTATTAATTAATGCAACAATCCACCTAATGCCTCAAATTAAATTGAATAAGTAGTAGCAGCACAATCGAATCGTATCGTGCTTGCAGAGATTTTGCTGTTCATGAGCAAGTAAATTTTTATATTAAATTTCACCTGACTTGGATTGAGCGTTAAAATAACTTTTGCTGCAATATTAGTAGAGTAGAGAAAGTTGTATTTAGTCAAATTGCTTATACACATACTAAAAAACGAAAAAAAAATATATGGTTTCTTTTTTACACATTATGACTTTGTCATGCTATTTGTAACGCAAGAATGGCCCATGAGCAAAAATTTTAAAGTGGGCTCTTATGTAAACTTTGAGGAAAAAAATTTATTCTTACATATTATTTCTAAAGAAATTTTACAGATTAAATGTAATAAATTGAATAAATCCATCTAATCAGACAATTTGATAAAATTCTATCATATAAATACAATAGAATCTATTTGCAAATGGAACAATCAAATTAATGAAATAAAATTGATGAATATACTTATTTGTATAATTAATTGATTATCGGTCAAACCAAAGTTAATTATTTTTCTTGTTGTTCATATATTTTATACTTTATGCCAATCAGTATTATTGCCATGTCACCATGTTTGTAAATCATTGAAAGAGATATCAGAAACCTCTTAAAATCAAAATGAAATAATTAACAAGATGAGTAGATCCAATTACCTTTCTCCGTTTGCCTATTATTCAGCACTTATGAAAACTAATCCTAAAATTTCTGAGCATGACATTGTTTTACTTTGATATGCTTTGATAAAGATTTTGTTTTATCTAATTTTTCATTCCTTAAGCAAATATTAACTAAAACAAAAATCTGATAATAATTACTATTTTTAGAAATGGATATTTTACTTTTAGTTTTCCAATGAAAATCGAGCTATGTATTTTGTATTTTGATTTTTTATTTTTTTGAAAGGTACGCGATATTCGGCAAAACCTAAAATAGTGTTCTGTTTTTTATACCCTTTAAAAAAGGTAAAGGGTACATTAAACCTGTGCAGATAGTGGTTTATATTACTCATAAGGAAGACCCTATAAAGAATGCATAGATACGATAAGCGTAAATAGGTGAATTGATCTAGTATGTCCATCTATCAATAAAGCGTCTGTTTTTCGGAGGCTATACTCGTAGGAGCTGGAAAGCTGAAACTTGTTATAACGGCTGGGTGAAACTTCATTTCATATTTTTGTTTCCACCCATTTTGGGAATATATCCTTTTTGAAATTTAAAAATGGCAATTGCACAGAAAGAATTAAATTAAATTTACAACTTGCACAATTTTTGAAAACATGTTACCCATAAGATTTTGCAATCTGAATAGAAAAACAAATTAATTGATTAAGTTGTGAAATTGCAATAAATAATATATTATTCTTGCAAATTTTTGGCGAGATCGATGGTAAGATCTAATATAAAAATATATGTATATCTATTGAAATTACTTATCAATTTGCAAAAAACACAAGTAAATTGGAAGGAGACATCTTAGACGATGTTTTGCCAACAATATCGATAGATTTGGTTTCGGGATATGGAGTTCCACTACAAGACAATTGTTATTTAAATAAAATTCGTAAATCATATACCTCTGCCATTTATTTTTTCAATTTTACCATATGATTACGCAGAGTGGCCATTCACAATAAATGAAAAGAAATTGGCAGCACCGACTTTAACATGGAATTTAACACTTTAACATCCGAAATTGACTTGACGACTTAATACGTATGTTAAATTTTTTTGTATGCACTTAGTTTAACACATGAACCATTTAATATAGATTCGACGCTAAACACTTCGCATGAATACCACTATTGTTATCTATTTGTTCAATAGAAAATACATGCAATATAATAACATTTGTTTAACATTTACATGTTGGTCAGTATTTATTTTGCTTCATTAGTTTCAATGAAATGTTTTTGTGCACGTAGGGCATCCCACAGTTGAGTCAATTCGACTATAATTTTATATTTATTATTTGCTGATGCAAGTGTAATCATTTAACGACGTCAATAGCAGAAAGCATTGCCACAAAAGTTGTTTTCATGTTTTTCATACAATTTACAATTAAAATATGTTTATTCAAAACCAGTTTGAGTGTTGACTTAGCCCAGGGAAATTAGCGAAAATAAGGGTAATCTGCGAAATAATTTGAGGAAAGCTGAATTGTTGCATTTGACTTCGTTTTATGGATTTATGCAAAACCCCAAATGTCGATACATGTGCCACTAGAGGACTTAAATGGGTAGGGGTGGGACGGGTGGTTTACTGTTGATGTTATGGTGACAAAAATTGTTTTTCGTATTTTTATCGTAAACGGTAAGTGTTATCGAAAAAATATGTGAAACAATACTGTAGCTTAGGAAATTGCCTACGTATTGTATAACCTTTTTTCGTAAGACTAACGATTTTCAAGATATAACGCAAAGTGTGGGAAGCAAAATAGGTAAATGAGCTTCACTTTCACACTATCTGGTATGTACGAGTAGAAGGCTAATGGCTGAATGGAAAATTATGAAAAAAATTCAAGGTATTCCTTAGATTATTAGCAAAACATCCCCAAAGTCATTTTATCAAAAAAAAATAATGGTGAGAAAATGACTATCAGGACTACATCCATTTACTTATTATGCACGTTGTATTAGGTGTACAAATAAGTCAAATCTCATCGGATGATCTGGCTCCTCTATTCATGTTGAAGCGTCACCATTTTCTGCCAAAAATCCGTATGTGTTATTTCGCTGAAGTGTAAACAACAAACTTTCTTTGTTCTCTAAACATGTCAACTTTTGTGCCGACAAATCTCAATTTGAGGGAAGCGCTGCTTTTTTCTTTTCATTTGAAGAAAAGTGCAGCTGATGGACATCGATTATTGTGTGAAGCATATGGGGAACAAATTCAATCAATAAAAACATGTGAGTACTGGTTCCGGCGTTTTAAAAGTGGCGATTGACACCAGCGACAAGGAACGCGAAGGGAGGGCAGTAAAGTTTGAGTTGGAGGCGTTATTAGGCCAAGATTCATGCCGAACTCAAAATTAGCTCGCTGAAACGTTGAAAGTGAAAAGCAATTTCAAACCGTCTCATGGTCATGCGTGTGAAGCAAAAACTGGGCAATTGTGTTCCTTATGAACTCAAGCCAAGAGACGTCGAACGTCGGTTTTTCACGTGGGAACAACTGCTCCAAAGGCATAATCAGAACGGTTTTTTGCATCGAATTGTGACGGGAGACGAAAAGTGGATCCACTACAACAACTCAACGCACAAACAAATTTGGGGTAAGCCTGGTCATGCATCAACTTCAACGGCCAAACCGAATATTCGTGGCAAGAAGCTGATGCTGTGCATCTGGTGGGATCAGCTTGGAGTGATCTACTATGAGCTGATCCAACCTAACTAAACCATCACTGGGGATTGTTACAAACAACAATTGATGCAATTGAGCCGAGCATTACAGCTTAATCGCCCCCAATATGCTAAAAGACACGACAAAGTGATTCTCCTTCACGACAAAGCACGAGCACATGTTGCAAAAGTAGGCAATGAAAATTTAGAGGCAATAAAAAGGGATGTCCTACCCCACCCGCCGTATTCATCAGACATTGCTCCTTCCGATTATCACTTTTTACGGTCGATGACTCATGACCTGGACTAGCAGCGCTTCTTTCGAAAAAGCCAAAATATAGGTCGAGTTTTGGATAGCTTCAAAAGACGAGGAATTTTTCCAACGCGGAATCCGTATTCTGCCTGAAAGAAGGGAAATGATGGGCAATATTATGAATAAAATGCATTGTATCAGTTCCTTGGAATAAAGCTTGAAAAGCGCTAAAAAAAAGTCCTCTAAACTTATTTGTACACAAAATATTAATGAGCTATTTTTTTTTTTTTAATTTTGGTTCAAAATCCTTTGTTTTTTATAACAATACACATTCTCAGGCATATTTTCGATTACCGTTTACGATACAAATACGAAAAATCACCACAAAAAGTACTAAACAGCACAATCAACATGATATTTTCTTATGTTGAAAGCGTTATATTTAATCACTAGACGGCCCGGCCAACTTCGTTGTGCGGCCGACACAATTGACCGCATTTGTTTTTTTAAGTGCTAATAGCTTCTTTGTAAACAAAGTTCTTTGTGAAAACTTTTTTATCAAGTGATAAATTGCCCTAATCTGGTATATCAGATAAATAAAATCGCAATACATTGAATGCTCGAACTCTACTTGCAACATACAATTGTCCGTGACTAAACACAGGCTGTCTCTACGAAATTCCAATTTAAAACGTTTGACTTTGGGATTTATTTATAGTCATCGCAAAAACTGGAATGACTGGAAATTGAAAATTGATTACATAAACGCTATATGTTACTGGAAGTTTGCTACAATACAACTGTGAAAACCGCATTTCAATCGGTTAAGCCATTTCTGTGATTAGCGTGCACAGACTGAAAGATTTTACAGGATATAGCAACCCGGGTTGGAAACATACGCTCTCTGAAGCTGCCAAATGCTGTTCATCAAAATCAATTAGATACTTATTTACCATCATTATATCGTTTTGTCATATCACTGACCCACATCTTCTTTCCCAAAACCATCGCGAAAGTATGGCCGAGAATATATACTGCTTCGCAGACGCCAAGAACTGTCATCAGATGATTTTAGATTTCGATCAAAATGTCTGATGAAGCTTTTGAATTAAATAAAGAGGTAAAATCTCTGTCAGGCAAATCTATAAAAGATTTTGGATTCACTTTACAATTAAATTCAAATATATTTGAATCAATCTACAACAACATAGAGTATTTACGAAAGACAAACTATGACCATTCCCGACTTTTACAGACCATTCATATTATTATTAGAAACATAACAATTAAGGCAAGAAAAGGCTATTCTATCACCTATATGAAAATAAATGATTTCATACTTTCGAAATTTGAAGCATCTTTACAAATCTACTACTCCGTTGACACAGTCGTGGATAGGGAGGGGGGGCAGTACATTATCCAACTGAATTTTTGAATTCTTTGACGCCTCCCGGAATTCCGCCACACAAATTGGTATTAAAAGTAGGTTCAACTATTATGTTACTAAGAAATTTATACCCAAGACTTTAAATACCGTCTAAACCGTATGAAAATCTGTTCAGTAGTTTTTGAGTTAATCGCGTTCAGACAGACAAACGTGGTTGGAGGACATTGTTTTATAATATGTAAGGATGCACGTTTTGAAGTTAAATACGCTACTTATACTCTTCACGCAGTGAATAGTTTAATAATATGAAGTTTGTAACACACAGAAGGAGACATCGGAGACCCCATAAACTATATATATTATTGATCAGCGCGACGAGACGAGTTGATCTAGCTATGCCAGTCTGAACGTCTGTCTGTCTGTATGTACGCAAACTAGTCCCTCAGTTTTTTATCTAGAAAGCTGAAATTTTGCACTTTCTATTCAGCAGTACATTTGTCGCAATCAACCGAATCAGACCAATAGGAGGTCCCATACAAACCCCAGATCCAAATTTATGTTCTTACGAGGGTTGCTACTTACGTCTTGAGATATGGCAACACCAATTTTCACATATCAAATCTGACATTGGTATCGTAAAGCTTGTCGTTTTTAATAATAAATGTACTCAGAACGTTTTGTCATACGAGTTCTATTTGTATTGTTTACAGTGACTTGAAAAATTCGTTTCGGCTAAAAAATGGAATTAAATCGTGAACATTTTCGTGCAATGATTTTTTATGATTTTCGACGTGGATTAACTCAACAAGAGTGTACCAATCAACTCGCTTCGACTTTTGGTAATGAAGCACCATCCAGGGCCACCGTGTTTCTCTGGTTTTCTGAATTCAATCGTGGTCGTAGTTTTCTCCAAGACGAATTTCGTGAAGGTTATCCAAAATCGGTTGTTGTGCCACAAAACATTGATGCTGTGCGTGAACTGATAATGCAAGATCGTCATGTGATATATCGTGAGATAGAGACATGTTTGGGCATTAGTTCCACTCGCAAACATTCAATATTGCATGAACATTTGGCCGTCAAAAAGATTTGTTCGCGTTGGATACCGCATAATTTGACAATCGCGCAAAAAAAGACTCGTGTCGATTGATGCAAGGAAATGTTGAAAAAATTCAATCGCGGTGCTTCAAAAGACGTCTATAAGATCAACAGGTGATAAATCATGGATTTATGCATATGAGCCTGAAACTAAACAGCAGTCGACTGTATGGGTCTTTCAAGATGAGCTAAATCCAACAAAAGTTGTTCGTGCACGAAGCACTTCGAAGCAAATGATCTGATCGCCTGTTTTTTTGGAATAACCGGACATGTCGCCACCGTGCCATTAGAGAAACGTAGAACGGTTAATTCTGAATGGTACACCAACATTTGTTTGCCAGAAGTGTTCGAAGAAATAAGAAAAATCAACCGCAGAAGACGAATCATTCTCCACCACGACAATGCGAGCTCTCACACATCGACTCAAACAAGTGACTTTTTAAACACTCAAAACGTTAAATTGATGGATCATCTGCCCTATAGTCCAGATTTGGTACCCAATGACTTCTTTTTATTCCCGCACACCAAAAATAAATTGCGAGGTCAACGTTTTTCGACGCCTGAAGAAGCGGTTGATGCGTTCAAAACACATGTTTTGGAGATACCTCAATCCGAGTGGAAAAAGTGCTTCGAAAATTGGTTCAATCGCATGCAAAAGTGTATTGATCTTCATGGAGAATATTTTGAAAAACAATAAAGTCATTTTCGAAGATACATATTTGTTATTATTTGTCTGTCTCAAAACTTAAGTAGCAACCCTCGTATTAGAAAAACTTTTTTGTTCTTGTAAATTTCAAGACCCTCGGATTACTAGGAACTAAGAACACTAATCAAAAGATATAAAAGGAGCTTGAAGAGTATTACAACTTCGGCATAGCCAAAGTTAATCTTCTTATTACTGGTTGTAGTTTGTTATTGTGGTTTTTTGCACATATTCCTCAAACTTCAGAACCATATGATATAATATAACGGGGCCAAAAATTGATTTTTATATCTCTTGATTATTTTTGGTCAATGGCTTGTCTAGGGTTATCCCAATATCTATTTTCACAATGCATACATCAAAATATATTTAATTAATATATCTTTAAGGATTTGTCTTCTTTTGTAATAAAGTTAAACTATTTTTGGATTATTTTTTTCTTCTTAGGGTTCCGTACCCAAAGGGTGAAAACGGGACCCTATCACTAAGCCTACGCTATCCGTCCGTCCGTCACAGATCACTATCTCATGAACCGTAATAGATAGAAAGGTGAAAATTTCACAGAGTGTGTAATTCAATTGAAGGTATAACGACAAATAATAATAACAAATCAGCCAGTGAAATATTCAACAGCCTGAAAGTATAAAAAAAAAGAAACAAAAAACTGTGCACAGTACATATTGAAGCACACGTTTGTTGTGTGGGGACCCCTTTATTTTTAGAATTTGTCGCTCTACACACAATTGAATTAAACACTCTGTGAAAATTTCAACTTTCTACCTATTACGGTTCATGAGATAGAGCAAAAGTCGGACGGACGGAAGGCGGAAGCTTAGTATAGGGTCCCGTTGGGGGCTAAGTTTGTAACACTTCTGTGATGATTGTTGATTGTCTACGGGGCAGTGCAAACAGAGGCGAAAGGCTATATTGCTGAAAGCCTAAAGACCGACCATTGTGGTACACAGCCACACCTGCACGAGGTGCCCCTGCTTTCAACTGAAAATGGCGGATCTAGAGAGGCAAACTCGATAAAACCCGTAATCCCAGGTGTTATTCGTACCGTGCCTATGGGATGAATGGCACTACGTAAGTGTGTCTCTAAACGGTGGCCTCCAGATACCGGGCACCCTCTGGTTGTAATTAAGCCTTACCGCAACACCGGGGCACTGTTGCGGTGGACTTTTATTCCCCTTTACTCGTGGGACCAAATGTCTGAGAAAATAACTGAAACTTTTATACAAGAGGCAGTAGTGCCTAATACAAACCAGGTCAATACTGACCTTTCTGCGGAAATTGCGGAAGTGCTTTCGTTATCGCAAACGGATAAGGCTTTACATAGCCTACCCAAAAGCGGTGAAAGCATTGTAATGGATGTCGACAGTGTGGATATAGGTCCCGAAGACAACCTTACAAAAGAGGAAGAGGATAATCTTCTCGACTCACCCACCCCTATCCCTGAAAAGACGGTAGATGGCGTCAAAAAGGTGCGGCTATGTGGTGCTGCCCGTAGACGCCTCAAATTCCATCTAAGTCGAGGGCATAGTATTGAAGAGGCTAGAGCACTTGCTCAAAAGCCAACTGCTCTGAAGCGTCAACGCCCTAGCAGTACCTCACCTAAACAAAGCGCACCTAAAAGAGCTAGCTTAGGAACGGTGGCAGTAACAGAAAACAGGACAGCTGTGTCCACTGAAACTACAAGGCCTGGACCAACAGGGCCTACCCTTGCAGGGGAGGTGAGCACAGCACAAATGTCCTACAAAGATGTTACGTGCAGCACAAAATTGGGTATCATATCACCCAATTATCCAAACACCATATGGTCTACTGAACAACTCAAGGCCATACAGCACACTATCCTAGAAGCGATTAGGAAAAACCAATCGCGTGCGGAAAAACCAGTCTTTAATAGCTGCACTTTCCGCTCGGGATGGCTAGTTATCTCCTGTGGTAACAATGATACAGTCACTTGGTTAAAGGCAGTAGTGCCTAAACTAAAGCCGTGGAAGGATGCCGAGTTGAAGATCGTTGAAGAGGATGAAATACCACGTCCTCAGATCTACATTGGCTACTTCCCTGAACTGGACAGTACTACCACGGAAGATATACTAGGTCTTCTGAACGGGCAGAACACTGGCCTAAGGGTGAACGACTGGCGAGCACTCAATAGAGTGCGTAAAGGTACGGTCTCTGAAATTACCTTCGCCATAGACCCTAGCTCAGCCGAAGTCATAAGAAAAAATCAACTCTGGTTGAACTATGGCTTCGGTAGAGTACAAATGCGCCCCAAAAATAAAAGCGAGGCCAATGATGGGACACATGACAAAGTGTCTGAGGCACCGGCAAGCTCCAAAAGCTCTAAGTGTCCATCCACGAGTACTGCAGATACATTACCAGAGCAACCACAGTGCTCTAAAGTAGCTGCAGTAACTACCTCAGCATCTGGTCAAACAGCTAGACGTGAGCAGGTTAAGGAGGGCATAAGAATGCGACCATCGCTTCATGCTGCCACCAAAAACCCATGCCACGATCACCAGCGTGCTAAGAAGGGAGGCTATAGATCCGCAGAAGAAGCGATCTTGCTGGGTAGCAACAGAGGGAAGAAGAGGGCGGCAAATGCCCGTAAAAAAGCCAATTAATGGCTCTTCCCCAATGCAAACCCGGCAGCAATACAAGGCAACTCGGATGCCTTCAGATAAACCTCCATCGTGCCAAAGCTGCCTCAGATATACTGGCAAGGAGGTTTAACGCTGAGCTCTTGGATGTAGCTTTCATTCAGGAACCATGGGCATATAATGGAGTCATCAAAGGGCTCCAAAACTCAAATGGTAGGTTGATCTATGCCACCAATAAGAATCGCCCTAGAGCGGCAATTCTGATTAGTAACCAACTAACCTTTCTTCCTTTCTCAAGGTTTATTTCTGAAGACCTAGTGGCGATTTGGGCAAAAGTGCCCACCAGCAAAGGAGAGCATGAGGTCATTCTTGCCTCTGCCTATCTACCGGGAGACGCGGCTACTGCCCCAACAGAGGAAGTTCTGGCCCTAGCGGAGTACTGTCAGCAGCGTCACATCCGATGGATTCTCTCCTGCGATGCAAACGCACACCACACAACCTGGGGAAGCAACAACATAAACACAAGGGGTGAGTACCTTCTTGAATTTATACTTAGACATAATATTACTATATTAAACCGAGGTAACGAACCGACGTTTGTGAATGCAATAAGAGGGGAAGTTCTTGATCTCACTCTGGCTAGTCACAATGTCTCGTCGGAAGTCTCAAATTGGCACGTGTCACAGGAAACATCCATGTCGGATCATATGCACATACGGTTTGATGTGGGTGCAACTGTAACACAAGCCAAAGTTTACAGAAATCCCAAGAAAACCAACTGGGATATCTTTTACCTCTATCTACAGCATGGTATTAACTGCTCGAATAAGCATATTCATTTAAAATCAGAGCTTGAATCAGAAGCTGAAGAGCTTCATTCTAACATAATCAATGCCTTTCATAAAAGTTGTCCAGAAAAAGTGCATAAACCACGAAGGGATGTTCCTTGGTGGAATAAGACGCTTACTGAACTTCGAAGTAAGGCAAGAAGATTATTCAATAGAGCTAAACGAACGGGGGACTGGGTTTCCTATAAAGAGGCTCTAACTGCCTTTAATATAGAATTGAGAAGATCTAAAAGAGCTACTTGGAGGAATCATTGTGAGAAGATCTCAAATCTTCCAGCTGCGATTCGCCTCCAAAAAGCCTTAGTTAAAGATCACTCAAACGGTATTTGTACCCTGAAAAAACCTGATGGCAGCTTTACACAGAACCCGGGAGAAACCAGCAAACTACTGCTGGACACTCACTTTCCGGGTCACTCAGCTTGTAATGAACACCCAGTACTGGTGGAATCCACGGTATCCATCAATACTGTAGGTGTTAAGCTGGCTAGTAAACTGTTCCATGAAAAACGGGTGCAATGGGCTTTATCATCATTTAGCCCATACAAATCTCCAGGGCCTGATGGGATATACCCTTGTCTGCTCCAACATGGAGCCAAGTACATTGTCCCAAAACTGGCCAGTATATTCCGAGCAAGTCTCTTGCTGGGGCATATCCCTACGAAATGGGCTGAAGTCAAAGTAGTGTTTATACCAAAGGTAGGGCAAAAGCCAGAACAGCTACCTAAATCTTATAGACCTATAAGTCTCAGCTCATTTTTCCTAAAATCAATGGAAAAAATTTTGGATCATTATATAAGGAATAACAACCTTATAAATTTTCCTCTGCAAAAACTGCAATTTGCATACCAACGTGGCAAATCAACAGAAACTGCAATACATAGTTTAACAACTATCATTGAAAAGGCTCTTGATTCCAAACAAATAGCTCTATGTGCATTTATTGACATATCAGGAGCCTTTGATAATACTTCATATGAGGCAATAGAAAATGCCCTTCTACGAAAAGAAGTACCCACACCTATTATTAAATGGATAATAGCTATGCTTGAATCTCGGACTATTAATTTACAACTTGGAGGAGAATTAAAATCTATCACAGCCACAAGAGGTTGCCCACAAGGGGGTGTACTCTCTCCACTTCTGTGGACTTTAGTGATGGATGAACTCCTCTACAAGCTTAATGGTCTAGGTTTCAATACACAAGGTTATGCAGATGACCTAGTTGTATATATTGTGGGCTGGCATGAGCAGACTATCTCTGACCGCATGCAACAAGCCCTAAAAATAATAAATAAATGGTGCAGTGAGAAAGGGCTCTCTATTAACCCATCAAAAACTGTGCTGGTACCATTCACCAGGAAGAGAAACACTACTCTCAAATGTCCTGTGTTAAATGACATCACAATCCAATTTTCCAATGAAGCGAACTATCTAGGGGTTATCCTTGATAAAAAGCTAACGTGGAACCAACATCTAAATAAAGTTACAAAAAAGGCTACAAGGGCATTCTTTGCCTGCACTAGACTTTTTGGTAAGACATGGGGTCTAAATCCCAAAATGACCTACTGGACATTCACTACGGTCATTAGACCAATGGTCACTTATGCTTCCATTGCATGGTGGCCTAAGGTCAAACAAAGGAATGCAGTAAATATACTAATTAAACTGCATCGACTTGTTTGTGTCAGTATCACAGGGGCCATGAAAACGTGTCCCACTGACGCACTAGGGGTGCTCTTATACATCCCACCATTACCTATCCTAATAGAAAAGGAAGCTACTATTAGCGCCTTGAGATTGGAAGGTATTGCCGACTTAAAAGGGGGCAATATTAAGGGACACCTAAAAATTTTAGAAAATTTTCTAGACAGTCCCATTTTGCATAGAGATGATACTCTATTGTCTAAAACTATCTTCTTCAAACTTTTTCAAATCATTATCAATGATCGTGAAGACTGGAGAACTAACTCTATTAAATTCAAACCCGGCTCCCAGATATGGTTTACAGACGGGTCTAAACTTGAAAATGGTAGAACAGGGGCGGGAATTTATGGCCCTAGATTCAAAAAATCTATCCCAATGGGTACTTACCCAACAATATTTCAAGCGGAAATGTATGCCATTGAAATTTGTGCGAGGGAATGTCTTCGCAGGAAAATGAGAGGAGTACATATTTACATACTCTCGGATAGTCAAGCGGCCTTAAAAGCCCTACAGTCGGTCACTTTCACTTCAAAGATGGCATATGACTGCCTTAACCTGTTAAATGAACTGGGTAACTTTAATACTGTTGTATTAAGGTGGGTACCAGGACATGAAGGTCATGAAGGCAATGAAAAGGCCGACTACTTGGCTAAACAAGGGGCGATCATGCCCTTTTACGGTCCTGAGCCTTTCTGTGGTCTCTCGAAAAGCCACAAAAACGAAGAAATCAGGAAACTTGAGGAAAAGAGTTTTCTAAAACACTGGGTGAACTCCACCGGACAACGCCAGGCAAAACAATTCCTTACTCTTTCAAAGAGTACCTCGAATAAGCTTCTCTCACTCAGTAGAGTAGACTTACGCATTTTGACTGGATACTTCACGGGTCATTGCAACCTAAGGTATCATCAAAATAAGTTAGGTCTTTCCGACACTGACGTATGCCGATTTTGTGAAATGGATAAAGAAAGTTCAGAGCATATACTCTGCAAGTGTCCTGCACTCGGTAGACATAGACTTCACCACCTCGGTGACACTGTTGTTAATCCACACAAATTGTGGAACAACAAACCCCAAGATATGTTAAGATTCATCAAAAGTCTAAACATATAGGGTTTCTATTAAATAGGGCTATGTACAATAGATCTTACTGGTCGCTGTGCTATCGGGCCCATTATTATTATTATTATAGGGTCCCGTTAGCACCCTTTGAGTACGGAACCCTAAAAATCAGCCAAGTGTGAGTCTAATTCGCACACGGATGGTTCCGTACCATCGCACAAGATTTAACACAAATGCAAATTTGTACCTCTGTCAAAGGTTATGTAAAATTAACTTGTTTTTGTCGCAAAATTGAAATATTCAACAGCCTAAAAGTATAGTACAAAAAAAAGTATAGTACATATTGAAACATACGTTTCTTGTATGGGGACCCTACTATTTTTTTAACTTTATTTTATTTTTAGTATTTGTCAATCTACACACAATTAAATTACACACTCTGTGGAAATTTCAACTCTCTACCTACTACGGTTCATGACATAGAGACGGAGTGGGACGGACTGCGGAAGCTTAGTAATAGGGTCCCGTTAGCACCCTTTGGGTACGGAACCCTAAAAATGAAATAAGGTAAAAAATAAAGGAGTCCCCATACAAAAAACTCGTAACAATTGTTACGGTGGAGCGTCCGTCTATCACAGAGCTCTATCTCATGAACCGTAATAGGTAGACAGTTAATACTTTCACAGAGTGTGTATTTCTACAATGACAAATAATACATTTTTTGAAAAATCTACTGGAAAATTCGGAAAATCTCAATAAAGGACTTATTACAATTATTATAGCTTATGTTTCAAGCAACGCTGTGTAACTTAGAGCAGTTGGTTATTATTTATGTTATTTCTGTATATGATGTTCACTATCATTTTATTTTAACACTTCATGTGCGAGTCGGACTCACACTTGACTTGAATTTTTTTTTTTTTTTTTAATTAAAAAATATATTTACAATTAGTTAGAATTATACCTAACCATACGTAAATGGAACATATACAACAAATGAACATCACAGTGAATGTTTGCAGACTACCGATTTTTCAGGAAACCTGAAAGTTGGGTCCAGGGAGTGACTCCTCTTGAGTCGAAGAATTTTATTAACAGTGACTGGACGACCTGTGGTGAGATCGTTAGGGTGTGCTTCAAGACGGGAGACATTTTTCTGATTTTAAAAGCCAGTTGTTGATACTCATGTCTGATGTGAGCCTTCAGTATAACCGTCTATCCAGGGTATTTGGTGGTGTGTTCTGAGGGAATGGTTTCATTATTCAGGGACACAGGAGGACAACTCCGATGCCTAAGCGTGAGTGTAATATGCGTTGATTTGTCGGTGTGTACTATAATGTTCCAGTGTTTAAGCCAAGGTTCAATTAGTGAAAGCTGACGCTGTAACAGTGTAGCTGTAGTTAACAACGCAGTGTCATACGCACTTGGAACTACAGTTCACACCGTTCAGCTCATGCACCCCCAAAAACAATAAGGCCACTCTTGACTTCCTCAATATAGCCCGCAAAATGGAGATCCCTATCAGGAAAATTTAACTTGAAAAAGTGCAAGATGCAGCTTCAAGTTAACCAAGTAACCAGGGTATGATGGAATCGATGCAGCATCAATAAGGGCGCTCACAAGCAACGTTTTCGATTACTTACCACGATCTAGTGCAGAACAACATTATGAGACTCATCCATTTCCCTTCTCAGTGGAAATATGCTGAGATTATCATGATTGCTAAACCTGATAAGCCTGAAGAACTCTTAAGTTCTTATCGTCCAATCAGAATTTTGGCGATATTCTCGAAAATATTCGAAAGAAAATTTTTTTCCAGAGTGCTGCCTATACTGGATGATAAGCAAGTTATTCCGGAACGTCAATGCGGTTTTCGGTGATGTAATGGCACTCCTGAAGAGTATCACCGAGTTACTAAATGTATTTTGGACACTTTTGAAAATAAGCGTAACTCCGCAGTCTTTCTGGACATTAAGCTGGCATTCGGCCAAGGTCGCATCCGGGTCTGTTTATCAGATAAAAATTTTTTTTACCAGCTCCATACTATCTTCTTTTTACATCATACTGAAAAACTATATGTAGAATCTTTTCTGTCAAATACATAGACACAGAGTCCAAGTATAAATGCATAACATCCGGAGTTCCCCAGGGTGGCATACTGGCGCCAATCATATATCCTACTCTATATATCAGAAGACGCAAATTGCAGCCAACTCTTTCAGGTTGTCATCAAAAAACAGTTTTTTGCGGACACATTGAATAAGGAAGAAAAGAGACACTTTGAATTCAGTTTTCACCTTTTTTGGTTTCTTTTCATACATGTTTTTCAAAGATCGCTTTGTTGAAAACAATATTCAAAAGTGTTTTTGTGTTTGGTGTATGCAGTGCAGTGGATTATATACTTATTTCGTTTGTAATATTGAGATTTTATTTTGGAATATTAATTTTTGTATATAATTTTTTTTTTATCAATAGTGTATTCATCATCATTTTTAACTGTAACTGCGATAGGTGTTCAGACAGACTTTCCACAGTTTAGAACATCTGTTTTTTGTTTCTTTTACACATTCAAATGGAACGTTGTGGCTCATTGTGAGAAATTAAAATGGAAATTGTGTGAAAAATACATGATTGAGAACAATTTGCAGTATATGCAAATAATTCTTGCAGTTTCCTTTTTCATAATACTACTTATTATATTAATATTAGAGCTAAAACAGATATCCGATAACTATGCGGTATCCAGCCGGATAGGTAAAAAAACTACGTTTAAGCTTTAGAGGTACTTTATTTAATGCATATCTATCTATACAAAAATGAATCGTCAAAATGTATGTCAATTTTTATCTTCTTTTTTTTTTTGTTGTACTTATGGGATCACCAAGAAGGTATGTATCTATATATGGACTCGGTAGGTGGCGCTGTTCTCTACATATAGATAGTTTTATACGATTTTTTAACGCTTTTTCATTTGGCGCAAAATATACTGAACAGATTTTAATAATTTTTTTTTTTAAAGAACAAATGTGTCCTAATGTAGCAAATTGCATACTTGTTTTATTCAGTTTTTAAAGTTTAATATCCTATTTTTTAGTACTAAGTGTTTGGAAAACTACTGCAAGACTAGGCACAATACGTTTTTTTACTCTTTTTCGTTGTTAATGCTGTGCTGCTTTTTAAAATTTCTTTGGTTGTTGTTGGATTTTTTTTTACCCCTCATTTATTAGTATCTGAGCACGCTCACGAAATTGTGTTTGCTCTCAAAATTGTTCTTGTCATTAATTTGACAAATCCATACACAAACATTTGGTATCAATCAAAACAACTATCCGTTTCATCTCTAATTAATATTAAAAAAAAATACAATTTAAAATTTTCTTTAAATTCTTTTGTGCAGCTGTTTAATGTCAAGAATGACCAAAAAAGGCGGACATGATTAAAAACTTGGCTGTACTGCCGCAGGCTGTCCATTCCGCTACAGCAGTTTAGCCTCTGTTTAGCACTAACTGAGGTATAGACGCTCGTAAAATTTTTCAACAATTTCGTTATTTTCCTTGTTGTTGTTGTTGAATTAGACCACCGTCTGTGCTGCATCAGAGATAAAAGGCGCAAATTCTCTGTGTGAATGCGATATAACTCACTATACGTAAAAACAGTGGGATGTATATTTGTGAAAGGAACAAACAAAGATGGAATGAAATAATAAACGATCTTCCGTTGCTGAATGAGACTCCAATTACTGAAATAATTCGATGTTATTAATGCACATGTTTTGAAAATTTGTAATTGCTGCAAGATTTTTTCTTTAATTGTTGGTATACGTTGTTATTGCCGTCAACGAACGATCGGTTATGCCTAAAAATTCTTACCTGAGCAATAACGCAATGACAACAGATGCTCGCTAATGCATACAAACGAGGTATAATGAACTTAATCAGTTTTTATTGCCTGTACCTTTAAAAAGAGGAAAGTTCATATTTGGATTTTGGATGTTCTTATCTATAGATTTTATATAGATACATTCAAAAAGCTTTTTCAATGCAGGCCTGTGTTTTGAGTGTGCAAAAATCACCCATAAAATCCACAATTTTGGATATCAGAATGGAATGTTCAGGATATACTCTTAACTTTTTTTGATCAGGAAAATATGTAGTGAATACGATACCAACAACCTACTATATATCATTTTTAGGGTTCCGTACCCATAGGGAGCTAACGGGACCCTATTACTAAGCTTACGATGTCCGTCCGTCTCCTGCTCTATCTCATGAACCGTAATAGGTTACACAGAGATAAACATTTTTTTTTAGTATACTTTTTTAGGCTGTTAAATTTGAACATAATTTAATATTTTAAACAAAAAATCTTGTACGATGGTACGAAACCCTCCGTGTGAGAGTCCGACTCACACTTGGCTGATTTTTATTTAATTGTTATCAGTATTCGGATTGTTTGTTTCATTTATTTATTTATGGTTCATATTTCTTTATACATAATATGTACATTTTGGTCCAAGGTTTTAATGTCATATTTTCGTGGGTAATTTAAATGTAAATACATTAATGTAAATATCGTAATTAATTAAGCCAAAATGTATAATATCTCAGCTGTACATTAAATCTAATCTCTGATTAAATATTAGATGCTAGCTTTAAACAATATTATCAATGTTAATATAAATGACGCATAAAGCAAAATGTTAATTTTAAATATTATGTACATATTTATGTTTTAGTTTTTGTTGAAAGCACAATATTTTTTATTGAATTATTTTTTTATCACGATAAGTATAATGATGCGCAATTAAATATATTGTCTTCTCTGGGTCTTCACGAGTTTGTATAAATCGACCCAATTTCACCAAACTCGTGAAGAACCCGAAACGAGTGGCACAGTATAATTCGACGCAATCATACAGAACCGCCAATTGAATTACAAAAAAAAAAAAAATATATGTATAAAAGTATAAAAAAAGGTTAACTTTGGCTATGCCGAAGTTGTAATATTCTTCACGCACCTTCTAGTAGTCCGAGAGTCTTGAAAGTTAGAAGGTTGGTGGATACGGGTCAGACACTTATAGTTCAGTTCCATAGTACAAAAAACAAAAAAGTTTTTCAAATAAGAACTTTCATTTGGATCCCTGTCTACATAAGGGGTACCCCCTAGTGGTCCGAGGGTCTTGAACATGGCTAAATCAACTCGTCTCATCGAGCTGATCACAAATATATATGCTTTATGTGGTCTGTGATGTCTCCTTCTGTGTGTTACAAACTTAATGACAACCTTATAATACTATTAACTGCCGTGAAGAGTATAAAAAAAGAAGGGCAGTCATGGGACTGCCGACCGAAGTGAAACCAAATTTATGAAATAACAGTGGTTTATTTTTTTTAATTTTCAAATGAACTGTAGTATCAACACTGCGAGCAATAGTTATATACATTCATTATATTCTATCAAGGATACAATAGGATACCATAAGATAACTGAAGAAAGAAAGCAAAATATTTGATTTTCATTTATTTGAATATGAAAATACCGCATCGCTCGTCGTTTATACTTTGTAGTACTGAGTTTTCGATCATTGGACATAGTCAAATCAAATGCTTGATTCAAAAATTCAAGTAAAGGTAGATTTTTATCATGTGCAAAGCTAATACTGAAGTCTCCACTTAAAATCATAAGTACATTGTCAAGTTTTTCGTCAAATATTTTTTTGGAGTATTTCAGAACCTTCTTTTGAATACGTGTATATGATTAAATTTTCAAGTAAAATATTGTTGTATCTGCTTTATGGTTTTGCCAGGCGAAATATAAACGGCAACTATTAAAATGTATTTCCCCTTGTTCGGAGTTGCAACGAGCAAGGCATATTTCACCTATATTAGAAACATTAACGCTAATCCCTCTAGTGAATTTGGCGTGTACTCGTATGTCCATATATGAAATGACAATGTGGGTATCTTGAGTATTATGATAAATAGCTACTTCCGCCGCTGCAACTTCAGACCTTTTACAACTTGGTTCTTTGTTTTTCATCCGAGTTTTTGACAAAAGTAGAACATTTGACTTTTTTACAATAGCATCGTATTTTAAATCAGCAGCATGACGCATGTAAACTTTGGCAATTGAATGAAAATACTGATAATCCATTACTGTTACTGACGAATTCAAGAATAGTTTTGGTGACGTTTGTAGTAGTGTATTGTTTTCTAACCTTTTTAATTCTACAATAACATTAGATCGTCTCGATGTCTTGTTGATCTCTGCTTCTGAGGCTTTCAGAGGTGTTCTTGTTCTTCCAATCCAAAATTTTCAGCTGTCCATAGTATTTTCTGGAGTAATTATAAATAAACCTTGAATCCTTGCAACTCTTATTAAATTTACGTATGCTTATTCTCTAGGATGTTTGCGTTCGTCTTCGTAAACAATAGCATCATAAGTACCTCCCTGTGATTTGTGAATAGTCATTGCCAAAGCAAAAATAAGAAGAAATTGTTTCGATTCGCTATAATAGTTTTATTATTATTAAGTGGTATGGATGATATCTTAGGAGTGATGATATCATTATCGTCAAGATTGAGGCGCGCACTAAGATTTCTTGATTTTGTTACCCTTTTTTGTACGTAATATTTTGGAAATTTCATCCAAATTCTTTTAATGTCACGATTCTCATCTCTCTCCA